>WBMY01004625.1:0-64018 GCA_013397315.1 Donacobius atricapilla
TGAAAAATCAGGGTGACACTCTCGTGTGCTGTGACATGTCTCACTTTTCAGGGCTCACCTGCACCAACTGCCTTTCCCTCTCCTGGATCCACATACCTGTGGGCTTACTCCTTGCAGATCTGCACGATCTAGTATTAGATGGGTTTGTGATTCAAGTTGCCTAAAGGCTCTTGGCATCACCAGAACTCACAGGTGATTCCCTCCCAGGGCACCTCATGCAGGAGGCTCCAGACACTCACCTGAAGCCAGGAATTAATGGGCTGTCCTGGGCTCAGCCCTCCCTCAGCGTCCTGCCCTTTGTCCTTCCCAGCAGAAGCGGGACTGCCAGTTCTCTTCCACACATGGCTACACCTGAGGAGTCATTAGTGCTAAAGGAGGACTCAGAGTCATCACAGCACCTCACAAACACTAAACTAAAGCAGGTGCCACCTGGCTGGCTGATCTGTTTTACAGATAAGAAATGTCAGGCAGGCAGCCACACAAAAAAGAGCAAAACACAGAACTTGGCTGTCAGCCAGGTCATATCACTCTCCTCTCTTTGGATCTGCAAATGCATTTCCAGCCTAGGGCTAAAATTATCAACTTAGAAAAGAGAAGATGAGAATTAGAAGGTCTAAAATTATCAACTTAGAAGAAGATGAGAATTAGTGACCCAGTCTGTTAAACCGAACTGCACTGATTTTTGGGGCTATAATTTCCATCTTCTTTGTCTTGCCTAGAGTGGTATTGTCTACTGTAACTTTATGGCACTGCTAGGCTTGCTCTTTTATTCCATAGAACTCCAATTTTACTTCAGTAAAACATTCCATAGATTGATATGATCTATAGCGATGCACATTAAAAAAAAAAAAAATCTACCAAGCAGGGAAAGCACAGAAGGTGAGAAACTGAAACGTTGTTAAAGGTAAGAGTCCAAAACCGCAAAAATAGTAACTTGTAGCAGAAACTTCATAGGCAAGGGAGGCCTAACAAACTGCACTGGGATTTTGTTGCTATGATGTTCTTTTACAGCTTCCCAGAGGGGGAAAACCGGCTCGACACTCTGGTAACTGCTTACTCATCACAAGCAGTGACCCAGATTTTACTTTTTCCAACTCGCTCTTATTCGAGGTTGTGAGAACAGACGCCTTTTGCCAGTTCTGCCTGCAAACTACAACACAGTCTGACAGTTTGGTCTGGAAGCTTAACACAACCTCAGAAACCTCCCAAAAAAACCACTTCCAAAAGAACATTATTGTGCCCAGAACAAGAACTAAAGCAGGATGCATCATTTCACACAGCTGAGAAAGCAATGCCAACGACATAGACAAGCCACTGACTGTTCTTCAAAGGTCCCTGTGCTCCTCAGCAGCTTATGATGGACATGTCCTAACCTGGGCCCCTCAACAACACAATCCCTAAGGCATGTCTGACCTACATGATCCATCCTCTGCAGAAATTTTAAATTATTAAAAAAAAACCAAGGGCTAATAATTTTTAACTTCAGGCTGTTTCAAAATTCAAGATTTCTTTCTTTAAGACCCAACAAAGAGGGACAACCATAGAGAGGTTTTTTTTCCAATAAAGTTTTTTTGTTTTAACGAAATACAGAGTTTTAAGTCCATGAAAATTGTCTAGAAAAAAAAGGGCAATCTATACTGGGAATAGACATTGTCATGTAAGTTATGCTTTCTGCCTGACAATGTCTTCTGATACTTCTAGCTGAACAAACTGGTGAATAATTAATAAAAATACAAACGGGAATAGGAACGAACATGACAACATGTTCATTACACACGGTGTTACTGCTGACTGAAGCTCATACAGGAATGATCACTAAGCCTGCTTTTCACGAAGGCCGTAGGTAGTGGCTATCACTACCCCGTGAGGAATGTCCCAGAGGCACAATGCAGGCAATACTCTATGAACAGCAGACCCTAAAGTTTGAAGTGCTGTAGAGCAAAAGATAAAACATCACCCAAAGGGAAAGTAAATATACGCACTTGGTCATACTTACAACCTAATCAGATACTTTGCTACAAAGAAATCTGTAATTATCGCCTGTATCAATACAGAGAAGTTCTTCCAGTAATGGTGGTATTGAAATACAAGGACCAGGGGTAATTCAGATAAAAATCCTTTCATGTCTGATAAAAATAATTAAAAAATCTTTCTGAAAGCCTACAGAAAAAAAGTAAAAGATTTTGCATTTTTTCCAACCAGAGGTACGTCTGGATTTCAGAGTTCTGTAATTAAATACTATAATACTGTTGGAACAAAGGAATGTAATTTTGAAGGATGCATATGGGTTTTCCCAGTACACCTGTATTACTGAGTTTTCCAGCTGCACCTTTTCAGTCCAGAAACACAGTCCTCCATTCAGAGAACTGAGATTCATCGTAGCTTCAGAGGCACAAGAGTGATGTGCAGTGCACACAATCAGTAATGTCATAACTGTGATCTAAGCATACAGCAATGAAGAGGTGTATAAACATAATGGAAAAAAGCTGAAAATGAAAAAAGAAGGAAAGAACTTGGAAACTGCTGTAAGAATACCTAAGAGAGAACAAATGGCTCTATCCTTCCCTCTGGAACAGTTTTAAGCTGTGTGGTGAAAAGGACTGCCACAGTGAGCCAGGCACCCAAGGCACTGCTCACAACCCTCAGAGTTCTGAGGAGAGGCACTCTCTGACACTTTCACCATAAAATGGGACATAAGAGAAAGGGGAGATACAAACATGCTCCTCTCTAAATGAATGCAACTAAGCAAGCACGGGCAATACATGGAAACTTCACCTCCCTCCACCACAGCTCAGCCTGGGTGACTTTGACATCTGGCTGCCACAAACAAACGAACAATGCTGCTGCATGCACTCATCACTGGGAAAATGAACTCTTCTTCAGCACGAGAACATTCAAAACCCCCCATATATTCCATTTACAATGCTAGCAACTCTTTTACGCATTTGTGAAGAAGGGTAACATAGGAAGCATGCAGTGCAACCTTGATTTATGCAACTGTACAGAGCTGAGTAGTAAAGAGTGCATGAATTATTAATAACATCTATCACTGGCAGCATTAATTGCCTGGTGACAGAAATCCTAGTGGACTCTGTTTGCTGAGTAGTCGTCTCAAAGGCAATTGAGAATTTGTGAATACATGTTATTTCTCATCTCCCTACAGAAAAGCAGCGGTCTGAAGAAACGAAGATGGTAACTGAACCACCTACCCCCTATCCCTCGCTAGAGTGACAGTATTTACTCAGGATGCTTCACACTCCGAAGATCTAGTTCCCGTTCTTCAATGCCAAAACAAATACCAAAAGGAGCCACAGCATGTTCAGAAATGCATCACTTTCTTGCTGTTGGCAACTACACAGAAGGAACTTATGTGAGGAGGCCATTCATCATTCTTCAGATTTGAAGGAACACCAAAACAGGGCAGCTTTGAGATTCAGGGTGTCGGTGCTTTCTCTGGTGGCACACAGCCCACTGCACTCCCACCGCGAGTCAGGAAAAGCAAAGGAATGGCAAATAGCTCTGGCTGGAGACCTCATTTGCTTAGCTATGGTTACAGACAGAGCTGTGAGGAAGAGGAGAGAACATGAAAGAAGTCTCCCTCTTACATACAAGACCTCAGTTCAAAAATATTAGGAAACATCCACTTTCCTGACTCATTAAAATAGCAGGGAAGTATTTTAGTTCTTTGCACAAAGTTTTGACTCTGTACCTGCAGAACCACATGCTTTCTATTTAATGCCACTGCAGCACATCCTAGTCAGTATTACCCATCCTACTGTATAACCTATGTAATGTATTGCTTTAGATGGACAACAAAAACTTGTCTTCTCTCTCTCTGAAATACATTCACTCTTGACGAAACAGTTTTTGAGAGGGTTTTATAATTGGATTTTTCTTTTATATTGCAATACAGTAATAATGCCTTCAATAGCAAGATTGCTTTTTGTCTCCTGAATACAGAAATGGTCTTATCACAGTATTCCATGTGATGCAAAACTCACCATAAGCGTAAAGACGTTCAACTCAAATAAAACATTTTCAGCTATTGAAAATATTCTCTAAAATGCTCACATTTTAACAAATATAAATTATTTAACAGTCAAATCTCAGCCATACATTATTTAAGGAAATCATAATTACAAGCTACAGAAGCACCAAGGTCTTAAAATGCTAGCAGATAAATAATGAATATCTAACAAGGGGTCCTTGGAACTGACAAAACCCCAGTCAGAACCATGTCACAGCTAGGTTAGTTTGTAAGTTAGAGAATGCATTTCAGAAGAATTCAAAATAGGCAACAGAGCTTTTAAACTGTCCAAAAGCAAAACCTCAGAATTACAATTTCAAAGAGTCTTTTTCATTTAAGAAACAAGTCAAGATGGAAATATTTGGGAGGCCAGGAACTGCAGCTTAAACCCAAATGAAGGTCAGAATTCAATCAACACCTCAAAAGAGACAAAGCAAAAGAGAAAAGGACTTTTTTGAAAAGCAGGAAACTGTGGTGAAAAAGAAGACAAAGAGAAACGACACTGAAGTGCTCCCAGTATCACAGCATTGCTTCTTCTTGGTATTTGTGGCATCACTCGTGGCTGCTTTCCTGGGAGCTGCTAAGAAGTGATTGCATGCCTTGACTCTTACTGTAGAAGCGCACAAGACACAGCAGAGAGAGCTAAACCTGCGTTATCAGAAGCTATCACAAGTGTGTGCAACAGGAGTTATGTCAACACAGGCAGGAGACTCGTGCACCGCACATCCAGCTCAGCAGCAGCAAGGAGAAGCACCCTGGAAACAAAGGAATGCCTTCACCCTGAGGCAGTAACTAAAGCTTACATGGAGGGTGTTTTAGGATATGCACGGGAAGGAAGATGTGTTCACCCACTGGAACCAGGCTCACACAAGGAATTAGGTGTCAGGCAGCTGATTACCTTTGGCAATAGCCAAGAAAGGTTTGTGCAAACTCGACGGAGGAGAACAACTAGGAAATAGAAATCTAAAGGGACGAGAATGTCTTTAAAAGCAGGTAAGTTATACGGATGCCTCCTGACTGATCCTGTCTGAAGAGCTTATTTTTCTAAACAGGAATCAGTGTTTCATCCATAAAATCATGGTCATTTGGCTGTGACAAGCCACTAGGACAACAATAACTTTTCGGCAGCTACCTCATATTTTACATACAAGTTATTTACAGCAGTTTGCAAAGACAAAAGTCGTGATTTGGTCTTAATCAGTGAAAATCAGAGAAGTGTGACATCCACGCTGTGAGACAGAGCTCTCTGGGCTTGCTGTGTTGAGCACCCACAAAAGGCAAGGCTGCCTGTGGTGGCATCTCATCATCTGTAACTGTGCCTCTAGTAGGACAAATGATAAAAACAACCTTACAGACTACAGCTCTAGTTCAATCCAGGACTGGTAAACTTCAGACCAGGTATTTTTAAGGTGTAATTCCTGCCAGAGATATTTTGCCATCCCTCATCAGTAATTGCTAAATTAAATAAAGCCCATGCTGAAATTTGAGGCATGAACACTCAAAGGGCTTTTTAGCTTATTTAGCTATCTAGCTCTATACTAGTTTTCATATAATACCTTTCTAATCTAAAACTAGCCTGCTTTAAAAGTCACCCTCCTTTCTGTTAGGCAGCTTATTTGGTATACAGAGAGAAAAGTATTATCTTTTTTTCCCTTTTTCCATGAATCACTACATAATTCTGTTTTAAAAAAACCATCCATCTCCTGAAAACGAAGCTATCTTACAATCTGTATTGCACTAGCTACTAGATAGCTCTTAGCTACAGTCCTGAACATGCAAAATTCAAAAATTCATGTCTTATTTCAAAATACGGATTGCTCTCTACTATAGAAAGCACTTGGGCTTTATGTGGTATGTAGTAGGAAGTTTGTGGTTTGTATCAAACAAAATCTCCCTGCTGTTCAGTGAGTAAGAGCTTTGTTTACTACACCTTTCTGTGTGAAACATCTTCCTCATTCTTGATGCCTGCAATCTTCTCCGTTTTCTCAAACCCTCCTGATAAAACATCTCTGATGGAGCCACTGTAATTGATTATCACTATCCAAAGAAGATATACATGGAGAGAAGATCTATGACCCTGCCAACTCTTGCATTATTTCCTTGACAAGCCGAAGGTAAATGATTAGTGCATTAAACCCTCAGTGTAAGCAGAAGTACCTAACTCTTACAGAATCAAGAAAAAAAAAGGGCATGAAAATGCCAATAGACTGTACTATAAAAGCTGGATAGTAGGAGACAAACAAACCCATGTTTTTTTTGAAGAACGAAATGATTTATATCTGACAATCTGTTTTTGGTAATTCACAGTTGTAATTACCAATCTTCCAGGGTCAAGATCTCCTGATTTTTCCACTGATGGCACAAGATTCCAGAGTACTGTATAAAGAGGACTGCAGACACTTCAAGTATGCAGTTAGGTTTTTTTATGGTGAGTTATGAAGATCACTTCAATTTGAAGTGGTAAATGATACTTTGTATTGAAAGACTAAAGAAATGGCAACAACACCAAACAAAGAGAACAGAAAGAGGACCCAATTTTTACCCACCATGGAATCTGTCTTGTCTGTCAGAAGAAAATGCAGCTTTACAACACATTTTATCCCTAAAACTTTTACCAAATTGAATTCCACCTAACTGTACGTACGGTATCATTATTTTGCGGACTTTTTACTTCAAGTTCAGCTGGTGGTATAACCCACCTGTTTTCCTCCTCCAGGTCTGCGAGGATTCTCTCCAGTTCCCCTCTTTCCTCACTCTCCAGAGAAATCAGGATCTGGGCAGGGCTTCGGGGCTGGCTCAGGGGGGACTCCTGGTTCAGACTTTGGCAGTAGTGCTGGATTAACAAGTGTTCATCATCGCTGGAAAACAGAGAAGGATGAAACAGGCTGTTCCCTTCCTTCTTTTCAACTTCACAGTGAATACGAGGAGATGATTCACTCCCAGTTTCTCATTTCTTACAAAGAGATTTGCTGAACTCTTTGCAACCAACAGCAGAGCGATGCACCTTAAAGCAAATCTGCTGACCTGTTTCACTGAGTCTCTGGTAATTTTCCTTCTCTGCAGAGACCACCTCCTTCCTTCTCAGCTTCTCAGATACTTAAAGTCAAGTTTTTCAACAGCTGACAACCTCAGCTCTCCTCTTTTGACAAACTTCAGTTAGGAATTTGCTTTCAAAAAAAAAAGCAATCTTCTGTGCCTGATCTGCATTGTGGAAGGGTCATTCAAGCAAGGGCATTTATTTTTGTACTTACAAGCTCTCCTTTATGTAATAAGTGTGTACTTTATTTATCTTTTTTTTCCTCTATAACCTTCTAAATTAGGTAAGCAAAGAAAAACCCCTGAACTAATGTAATGAAAGGATGCTATTTTCCACTCAGATGTTTGGCTTTTTTAAAATTTAGAAGCAATGTACGCTGTCAGAATACAAATATATTCTGTTCAATAGATATGATCTCTTTCTCTGTTTCTATTGCCCCTGAAGCTGTCTGGCACCTGAAACACAAATATCTCTACAAGAGAAGAGGAAATACAATTCTGAAGACCTCAATCACCTCCCAGGACTACATGGATTATTTTAGGTATAGTTTAGGTGCTAAGGAGATGCACTCAAGCCCTATGCAATGTAACTTACACCAGCGGACACTGAGAAACCATGAAAGGTTTCCCTCGACATCATGAGACAGAGTCAATAAAAATGACACTGCTGCTGGAGATCTCATAGAACAAAATAATTCAGTCTAGTCAGTCTGTGGTTTTATCCTGTTATGTTTCTAAACCAGAATTTAACAGGCATTTTGAACAGCTGTTATTGTTCAAAAATTATAACTTTCCTTGTTTTCATTTTGTTCTGAAAATGTTAATGATGCAATTTTATGACTGCAGGAGTGCCAAAGCAACGTAGAGCACATTAACATTAGTTCATAAAAGAGAGGTATTAATTTTTCACAAAAGGAGAGGCTTGCCAGCCCAAATTTGTACTTTTCATGAAGCATTTCAACTGTGATTTCCTTCAAACCACTGCTTTGCATTTATAAATATTCTTACGAATCGTAAGTGAATTAAGAGTGAACAAGTGACATAACTATTGCAGTATAATGTCACTTTACAAGCGTGCTCTTTTTGTGTGATTTTCAGCCTGCACAGATATTTTATACATCATTGCAGTGACACTACATAATGAAATGTTTTGTGATATATAAATGTGTATGTTGTGTTTTTATTTTCTGCCTCCCTTGTTTCCATCTATCACTCTACCTGTACTGATTAGACAAATAATCCAAACCCTGCAAGAGTAACAAATAATACTTAAGCATAATCTGACAAGCAAAACCGAGGTAATTACAGTTGTGAATTCATGTTAAGCTTTGATTTTGCTGCAATTTGTATCTATCTGGGTAACATTTCTTCCAAAATTCAAAATGCACAGTTCTATTCTCATTTTAATAGTAGAAACTGAGGAACAAACTGGATAGTTAACTTATTAATTGAATCATGCTAGTACAACTTCCAGTTGATCAAAACAATGAACTGAACAGTAAGATCAAAGTGTAAAACAAGAGATACAGTGTATGCATGATTTCTGTGACAAGGACATTGAAATATTTCAGTGGGACAACATAAAATTCCATCTATTAGAGTATTACTACTATCCACAGTAATACAAAATTAACATCTGACTTGGAAACAAAGTTTTCGTTAACTGCATAAAAGTATACTGACATTGCATCTATATTTGTTTTGAGGCATCATTTTAACTTTTCCCTTTTACCAATGTATTAAATAATGAACTTGGTTCTACAGGATATTTTCTTCCAAAACTGGTAGGCAACAATCCTACCAAGACAAAACAGAAACTATTTTGAATCAAAGAAACAGCTTTATCACTATCCAAGAACATTATGAGCTCACAGTCTCAGAATCAACTTCATAAAATGCAATTCATTTGGAATCTCAATTTAAGTGAATGAAAATTGGCCAGAATTCTGTGTTGCAAAGGACTGTTACAAATTTAATTGTCTGAATTTTCAAAAAAATCCATCCCTTAAACTGTGATAAGGATGAGATTGTGTAGAATAGATAAAAACATTTTCGGAGAAGTTGGGATTTTCATGGCTGATTGATTCAGAACCCATGCTATGGGTTCTCCTACACAGTTAATGAACCACGACCACATTTTCAAACACACCCACGACATAGCTGCTTCTGTGCTGTCTTCAGAAACATACTCACGGTTAGTTCTATGCCATTTTATTCAGAGAATAAACAAGACCAAGAATATTATCAGAGGAGAACCACAAAGGGTTTCAGTGAGGTATCACATTTAACTAACTCTTAAAAATCAAAACTTTTATTTGTAACTCTACATTTAAAGTAATACAATGAATGCTTGTCAGCGATCTGTCCAACTTACAGTTTACTACTGCTAGTATTTCATGGTGATGATCAGTCCCTCCTGGCCTTATACTTGCAATGTATTTCAGGTATTTGTAGACCAAAGATTTCTGTTTAGCCTCACTTATGTTTTGTATGACACTTTTCCCACACCAACATTTTCTAGCTTAAAGCAATTTAACCATAATTAAGGTTGAACTAAGATAGAAGGGGTCTCTTTTTATCTTTGTCCTTAGAACTCATCAGATGATGACTGCATTTTGACTATGGAAATTACTTGCTGAATATATCAGTAAGTTTTGTAAAGAAATTAGTAGCTTTAATTTTGAAGGCATCAATCATTCGTTGTATAATTTGGTATTAAGCTACAAGCCATTAATCCAGACACTATGATACAAATTCAAAGGACATGAGCACATCATTAAATTGGACCAGATGTGATACATGGCCATGTAAATTCAGCACTACAAAATTCCATTACAAGTTATTAATCTTCCCAAGAAAATATATAGCAAAACCATGCAAACAGCCTACTTACATGCTCTCATTAGGTGAAATACTGTCATTTAGGTAAGAACCATTGGTGTTCTCCATTTCTGCTAGCCTGTGGAAAAATAAACAAGACTCATTAAAACCAATTATGTTTTTCAAAAACTTTGTTCTAACATTCTGGAAAGAATTAAAGAGCGTGATGTTTTCGATGAATTTGAAACTCAAATTAATTTACACTTGCTGTTGATTATCAAAAGGTTTTGCAATAAGCTATCACAAAAGATTGTTTGTTACAATGGCCTGGCTAAACTCACTTCTAAGTTTTCAGCCCTTTCTCTGAGGTTATACTTCAACTTCTCTTGACTAATTAATTCCAAAATCAAAGAAAAGCCTTAAGATGCCAGGAGATTACACAAATTGCTTTGTACCTGGCAACGTCATTGTCAAAACTGTAACAATCAGTCATTTCTCATTAGTTTTCACACTCAGCCCCTCCTAAATGTTCTGCATAATCAGAAACATCTCTTCTGACCAAGTGATACTGGAGAAGAGGCCAGAATAACTATCTTTCATTACCTCAACCCTTGAAAATTTACTTGCTTGATGGAAAAACATTTTTATATTTGCGCAATTAATCCGCTTGTTGATTCTTAGGAGCAGTATGAAAGCAGAGAATTGAACTAAAGCAGTGATATATCACTATTTTAATCTTCCAAATTAAGGAAAAATCCTGTTTGTGGTATTTCATGAGGTGAATTAACATTATAATGACACCTGAGATTCATATGAGAGTTTGGAGGTTTCTGCTCTTCTCATTTTTACTATTATATCAAGGTCCATATTAAAAACTAAACCCTATGTAGAATCATAGAAGGGTTTGGGTTGGAAGGGGCTTTTAAATGTCACCAGTCCAACCCCCCTGCACTGAGCAGGGGCATCTTCCACTCAAACAGGAGGCTCAGAGCCCTGTCCAGTCTGATCTCAAATGTTCTTAGGGACGGGCATCTACCACCTCTCTAGGCAACCTGATCCCACTGCTTCATCATCCCATTGCAAAAATTCCTTCCTTACATCTAGTCTGAATCTGCCCTCTTTTAGTTTAGAACACTACCACTTGTCCTATCACCACAGGTCCTATTAAAATACCAGTAGCTGAGCACACGGCTTAATGAGCACCCCAAGGGACCTAAAGACCAATTCTGACCACACAAGGTGCTCTGGCATGCAAGTTAGGATGGGCTGGTAAACAGCAACCACAGATGATGATCTTGCATCCAGAGCCTGGAAAGCAAAACCTCAAATTTTATGCTTCTTTGAGAACTGCTCAGGTAGCCTCTAGCTCTTCTTTTTTTTCCTTTTTAAAGTAATTTTAGAGAAAGATCTGCCTAATGTCCAGCTGGTCTCATACCTGCTAGCATAATGTTCAATGCGTGAATGAGTATCATCGTGTGAGAGCTGAGGGGACGAGGCAGGCCTATAAGGCAGAAAACACTGATTAATCACAAATAATACCCCTTTAAAAGTAAAAAGACACTTCGCTATGCCTATACCCTCACATCTATATGCCTTATGCCACGTTTGATAAAAAGCAAGTTAGAACTCCAGGTGCTGTGTGTGCCTCCTCAAGCCATCGGAGTAATGCTTCGTGGCGCCACACTGGGGATTTTGACCATTTGCAATCCGTCTGTTGCCACGACTCTTCTTCACACCAACTCCTAAAGAAGTCTTTTCCAAAAGATTTATTCAACCATTTATTCAACCAGAGCTTTCACCCTGATTTTTCCCTTCACACCTGCCTCCCTCTTCATCACTTCTGCTTCACATGCAGCCCTGCACAGGCTGCCAAAGTCCTGCTGGGAACCTCTCCTCTGCCTCCCACCCTGCTCCAGTGCCAGCTTCCAGCACATCCCACTTAAAAGAGCCTTTAAGAATTATTCCACAAGCAGCTAGAAATAAACACAAGAAGCATAAAATGTCTGAAATGAGCCTTTAATAACACACTGCAGACACTGATGATTCTGCCTAACATCTTTCAAGAGTTGCAATCTCAATGGTAGCTCAGTGTGTTATACAGGGGGACACTCAATTATGTTGGGTTTTCTGCCTGACAGACGGCATAAGGTCCTCTTCAGTTTTCTGTTGATGAAAACAATTCATAGGACTTTTCTCATCATTTAGAGTATTGTTTCTTAGAGCCTCAGCTCTGGAAAACATCAACATTGAACTGTGCTGCCTATGCAGTTTAGACAGCACCCTTTGCTGCCAATGTGGCATTTAGCCAATTTACATGTATCAAGAGGTGTCAGACTAATAAAAAGTGATGCAGCTTCCCAAACTGTATGGCAATTTTATACTTTTGCTAAATTTCAACTGCCCTTTATTCCATCTCTGCCAACTCTCCTTCTGGAACTCCTGACTGAGGAAGGAGTTTCTCCCCTTTGGTTTGAATTTTGAATTGTTGGATACTGTGGTTCAGGCTTGGACTGCCCAGAAGTGATTGTACTGCATTGCACAAGCTGACAGGTTTACATTCACTTGTTATAAACCAAAACTGTAATAATCTTCTGGTTTGTAATTGTTCCTATGTTAGGAGATTGATAATCCTGCTGTAAATCTACTGGGCTTTGCTTCCAGGTTTCTAATCAGCCTCCAAAGGGCTCTAGATTAGGATCCTTCTGAATTAATAGAGCTGTATGCTGGATACACAAAATTCATCTTCATTAATATCTGTTTTCACAGAAAAGCCAAGTTTTTCCTCTTTAAGACATTATATGCCAAGTAGAACGAAACTCATTTTGTCTTTGAAATGAGCTTTGGCCTCTACTTTTACCCATCACATATTCAAGCATTACTACAGCACACCAGAGAACATATAGTCAGTTCACAGAGTTCCTCAGTGCAGCAGAGATTCAGTGGATGAGCAATTGCTTCTCTGACTCAATATCCCATTCTGTGTGAGCATGTGCCAGGAAGGGAAGGGAAAAGGATGCGCTTTCTTGAGAAGTGGATCCTGGAGCAAGATAATGATGGTTTTCTGATAAATTGAAGTTACCCTCATTTTTTCTATTCTTTCCTCCTACAGCAGATGTTAAGCTGGTCTTAACTAGTACCATCAATGCAAGAAGAGGTCTTGTTTTCAAAACACACACAAACACTGATGCTAATACTGTGCATAGACTAGGAGATATGTGTTAAAAGTAGTTTCAATTCTGAGTTGGATAATTCTCTTAGTGCCCCACTACCTGGCATTGCACATGTATTTGTACCGGTACAAAAGAAGGGACAGCACTTGGCTGGGACCTACTGGGCAATCAGGTGTCTCCTTTCGCAGTACTGCATGGCAAAAAGTCAGGCCTGACTGCATGAATATATATCCTTGCTGCCTTGAAATTATGCTGCAACTTCAGAAGCGACCAGGTTGTGTAATATATAAAAATATTTATTTTTTAAAAGACAACATGATCTTGTGCAAATTGTTGGAGCTGATTCTGCTAGCTGCAAGCAGGGAGTGAGGCTACAGTTCCAGGTTTGTCTCTGCTTCAGAACATACTGCAATGGAGATATACCTCAAACAGCTTTTTAGAAGTTTGCTTAAGAAAGCAGACCTGCTTGATAAGCATTGCTTTGTGTTGAATCCAGCTGCCCAGAGGTACTTTTGCCAATCTCTGAGCAAACTTGAGAATGACTGTGCTGCATCTTACATACTCTTAGTGACCACCTGTGCTAGAGCTCACAGTCCTTCCTTTCTGAGCACACATACTCAGCACACCTACTCAGCTCAAACAGTCAGCAGGAAAGCTGAGTGACACAGCCAATATTTAGCCAAGATAACCATTCCTTTTACAAGGGCTCCACAGCTGCCTTGCTCATGCTGGGGTCTGCAGGAGCAGCCTGGGAATTCTAGTCAAGTCAAGCGGTGACCAAGTGGCAAACACCACCTTCCTGCAATTCCCTGCACCCCTGGAGACCTGGCTAGCAGGATGAGGGTACTTTTCTTTGCTCAGCATTTTAGTTGATGCTTCCTGAAAGGGTAAAAACATGTAAATTGTATTTGTATCATTGTATCACAGTTCAAATAAAAATATACAAATTCTCACAACTTGTGAATTGTCCCTTTAATGCCGGGCAAGCAATGTACCTGGGCAAAATACTGAACCATTATCCATTAACTTGCAACAACAAAAAAATTATCTGTTTATATTAACAGTTCCATGTATATCACATGTTGGTGTCAGCACTAGCATTGCTGAGTACTGCCAGGTGATGCTTTTCTGAGGCACTTCAAGCATAATCAGAAAACTGTCATGAGAGCACCAGAAAAAGGCATGACTGTAGAAAACATGTGAAAGTTTTATGATAACTGGCTTGTCTGCTGAAGCTGGAATCATCCTGTAACCAAGAAACAGTTTTAAAACTGGGTAGCTCAGTAACTTGAACTTCAGGTCAAGTGCTATAGCATGAAGGAAAGAAATGAAGTTAGCAGAACAAAATTAAGGGCAATTCTTTCCAGCCACTATTAATTTCTTATTTTTCTGCCTCCTTGTCAGACCAGAGGGAAGGACCATGTTACAGAAGATATCTGAGTTAATCTGACAAACAGTGCAACCCCTCTGCACAAATCCTGCTCCTCAGGATTTTTCAAGTTTTCTCAAGTATTACATGTGAATTAAACTCCCTGTAGTATATAACAGCAAACCTTTGGTGTGAAGCTATCAGTGTAGGCACACCACAATGTTATTACTATACGTAACTAGAAATAACCATGTTATGACAGCTTAATTTCATATTATGTCAGA
Source organism: Donacobius atricapilla (assembly GCA_013397315.1). NCBI lineage: Eukaryota > Metazoa > Chordata > Aves > Passeriformes > Mimidae > Donacobius > Donacobius atricapilla. The sequence goes on from WBMY01004625.1 coordinate 14,707, forward strand.
CACAGTGATGGCATTCCACATGATCCAAGCTTTCTTTGAATGTTACTTTTAACTTTGCAATTGTTCTGATATATAACGAATCTAGATCCATAGTTGCATCTATAAAAATGCATCCTCAAGCTCAAAGCCCCTCTGTTTCAGTCTGGCTCCAGACTTTGGGCATTCTCTATGTGTGAATTCTCTGCCATATGAGGTTTGCAGTACTAGATGTGCTTCTTGGTTGCTCAAATTTCCTAGAGGTAGAGCATTTCCCTTGGTTTCCCAAGGGCTTGTGCTCCCAATGAAAATTATAAATCAACATTCCAATGTATACATTTCACTCTTGTTTATTCTACAAAAAGTCCAATGGAGGTGCAAGCCATATACATTTCACCATATAGAAATATAAAAAATCTATTTATTAGTTTCTCATCAGTTATCAATATGTGAATTAAAATTAATCCTTATTTAACATTATTCTAGAAGCATCTGTGTAACACTAGAAGTAGCAAATGCCACAATGGTAAATAGATTTCTATCTTGACTTTATGCTGAGGCTCTTACTACAACAGTAAGACAATGCATGTGCTGGAGTGGTGCAAGAACGAGAATCTATTCCACAGCTGAAAACCCCTGCTTTTTTAACCTCTAAAAAAAATACAGTAAACATTTCCCCACTTCAACCTGCCTTCAGAAATCTGAATGTATCTAAAGACTGTAATAAGAGACCCAGTGAGCTCTGGATTAACTGGGGCACTCGAGTGTGCACGGTTGCACATAAAACCAAATTACAGCTTTATCTGCAGAACTGTGTCATTCCTGAAACTGAATTAAATCCATATCAAGTTCAGTCTCTGTCTTTCAAAAAGCATTTAGTATACATTCAGAGGGATCAACACTTACTCAGAAACACAGGTTTTTAAATGACAAACTTTGATAAGCATTAGTAGGTCTGCACGAATCCCCTGTTAATCCGATGAAAAATACATACTCCAGAAAGAGTAGTACACAGTACAAAATCCACGACTGCTGGAAATTCCAGGATTTATCTCATTCTACTCATTTGGGATCAAAACATTCCTTCAGAGAGTGCATCAAAGGAAATAATCATAAAGAAAGAAGGAAATGATCTCATGTAAAACTAAACAAAGAAATAAACAAAAAGAAAAAGTGAGGGAGCGCAGCAGCAGCAGCAGCAGCAGCACACTTCAGCAAAAGTACTCACGCAGAATCTACTGGCCAGAAGTTGATCAGAGTAACAGGACTGCAAGACAAAAAATGAGGAGGTGAAGAGAAAGGCAGAAGAAACTCAGCAGCAAAATAATTACAGAAAGTTTAAAAAAAAAGTCACAATAACTAAAAAGCAGAAATCCAACAGACCAACATGAATGGCTGTGAAAAGCAACCAACCAAAAAGTGAGAAAGAAACCTTGAAATCTAAAATTTAAAAAGAGAAAGAGAAAGAGCGAGAACAAGCTGCATGCAATTGCCATTAAACAATTGATTAAACGTGTCAAAAACCAAAGGGAACTGGGTTAAGTCATTGATTTCTCCATGTGCATCATTACTGCTTTTTTTCCATGAAGACATCAAAGTCATTTAGTAAGATTAAATTTACAGGCTGAGAAAAGAAGAAATAATTTAGGAAGGTCACAAACACCGTAGCCTAATTAAAAAAGTAAAACCAAGGAAAGACACCCGTTTGGAAGAAAATAAAAATTTAATTAATGTATCATTAGCCTCCAAATTGCACAGCAAACTTAGAAGTTTGTAGGACTGCCAGTAAGACTGTGAGTATTTTTTTTTCCTAACTGAAGCTGAAGTTCTTGTATAAGGACAGGTGAAAGCAGATAAAGGCAATGGCAACTGGAAGCCCAGCTTGTGTTTTCCTGCCAGGCGAGGCAAACAGAAATGAAAGACATAAAGAGGCTTTATGCATTTAGGAAGTGAAAGGAGTTGGCACCAGCTGGGGAGCTCAAATAGTGTACCAAATGAATTGCTACTTAGATACTTCAGAGCTACTCACGTTTCCATGTTGTCTCCCTCCAAGACAGTCTGCACAGGCAGGTAGCCCATTCGTGGGTGCTTTGCAAAATATCTTTTTGTTCGAAATTTGTTTTTTAGTACCTTGGCAAAGTCACGGACGTCTTCTCCTGAAGTTGTCTGAAAGCCACAAACAACAATGAAATCATCTTTCATGAGGTTGTCACGGATTTTCAGTTGCCTCTTCCTTTGCTGGGTCACTTGGAAGAGCTGTGATCACACCAAGGAGCTGCCAACTGCAAATTTTATTTGTCCATCACTGTCACCCTACAATGCACTACACAGACACTGCTAGTGGGGACGAAGGAGGGAAAGAAAAGAAATTTCAAAACCCCCTGACAGGCTCATGCTTCACCTCAGGTAATCTCAAGAAGACAAGCAATAATTAGACAATAATTTGTCATTTCCTCACTTGCTTGTGGGGGGCCTCTCTGTCTACTTTTGGTTCAGCACTAAAATTGATGTAGTGGAGGACACACAGCCAGTCTGTGTGTCCAGCTGGATGCTTCACTGTCTGGATCCAACTCTTACCTCACGCTTGGCACCTCCATGTCATGGACTTGTCAATCTATGAGAGTCTCTAGGTACCTTTTCTTTCCAATTTCCCTCCTCAGCCTTCTGTGCCATTAATATTTTGATCAAAGGGAAACAAAAAGCAGGTGAGAGCTGCTGAAAGCTCTCAGATCCGTTACTTCTTCCTGCACCTGTTCAATGTGAAGCTAGCAGGCATTTAAGATCAATACTCTGAGGAGAGAACAATTTGCATGAAGTTTTCTACTCCCTTGCCCGCAGCAGGCTTCCCTTGCTGCTGTAGAGACCAGCAGAGGAGCACAACATAGATGTAGAAAGACCAGAAAGAGTCAGGAAGTTTCAAGGATGTCTGCTGTGAAGATGCAAGACTTATTGAGAGCCTGATGAAGAATCAGGCAATCTTCTCATGAATTTTAATGTAAGACTTCAATTACTTCAGTCAGGCTGCACTCTCTTCTCTGAACCTTGCAGAAACACTAGACCCTGAAGTACTGATCTTTTACAGTAAATTAAGTTTCTCCTGACCCATATAACAATATTGCTTCTCCAATCTATCTAATTTAAAGGAAAAAAATTAGGAAAAAGTTAATCTTTCTGACATTTTTACTGAGTTCTCTACCTTCTGCATAGACAGGAAGGATGTGCTGGAACCTATCAGGTAAGCCAACCTATCAGGTAAGCTGCTCAAACACAAATACGTAGATTTTTAAAAGGTAGAAAAATTAAGGACGCCCTGAAAAAATACCAGCAGAAAGACTGAAAAGCCTTAACAGAAAAAGCAAATATTATCCCTGTACTTATGACACCTATGAGCTTCATGTAAAGCTGGGAAGAATTTGGCTCTCTTTCTGGTCAGTCTGTCTAGCAGGAAAAATCAGTGTAAGCAATGACTGGCAGGGAGGTGACACAGCAGAACCTATGTGCCAGTACAGCACGATCTGTATTTTCAAGCAACTGAAATAATGTTTGGTAATACCAAGTATCCCCTCCTTAATTAATCAGAAGTAAAGACATTTGGGGAAGGGAGGGATGAAGTGTGCCCAGACCACCCAGAGAACTCCAGAAAGGAGATTTATTGAGGTGGCTCCCTGCCCATGCCCCCAGAGGAGGGAATTCCCTCTGCTGAATTCCATCTGCAATGCCTGCCAGGAGAGCTCTTAACCAGCTTGTCATCAAGAGAGCACACAGAGCACATGAGCTGGAAAAGCAGAAAAACTTTTAATATTTAATATTGTTATAAATAGACGAAGCACAGCTTATTGTCCAGTTTTTCACCTGTGCCATTTATAACCATTTATTAATTCCCTATTATTGATGTTGCGAACACTTTCAATTGCATTTGACTGTAATTTGGATTAAGTGTTCTCAGGTATTAGCAATTAAACATTCTTTGCTTCAGCCTTCCTGGGACTGTTCTCCCCCTCTCTCCCCTGAACCTTTTCTATGACAACCAAACAGCAAAAAAATGTTGTGTTTGCACAGAAACATCCCAATCTAGCTGGTACCAGAAGAATCCTGAGAAGAAAATATATCTTCCAGTGACAACTAAAAGCATCAGGCACCTCTCATATGATCCAACTGCCATTTAAAAAATGTTCAAGGGGCACAAGAAAGGAAAAGAAAATGTGATTATTACTTGGACAAGATGATAAACTGAGGCTATTTTCAGCCAACCCTTCTGATTTACTTCAAAGATGTTTTATTACATATGATTTTCAGAGTAAAATCCTCCAGACCAAAATTCCCAGCAGAACTGGTTTATGAGGAAGAAACAGTGGAGTTTCAACATCCCAGATCTCCTAAATCAAAGCAACATATAGGCACATGGGTTGAGCATGTTCCAAAACTACTCTGAAATCAAACTATTTCATAAGAAATAGTTCTTTTTATTCCCACAGGAATAGCTTTACCACCAGCTGACTTTCCCCAGTTTGGTTAAGGAAGTGCCTTGCCAACCGACCTCCCCAGACCTCAGCCCCAGCTGGAAACCCTAGATGAAGACAGGTCTATCAGTCTGACACACTTCCTTGAAACAAGGTGTTTTTTATATCTGTGTGTCCCTGTTCATTAAACCTGACAGAAAAATCATCCTGCATTGACATCTCAGTCTGTAAGTTGTCTTCTATGCTTTGTTTGAAACCTCTTTAAGTCCTATTTCTTTGAACAATAAATCGAGCTGTATTGCTTTCAGGAATAATTGTTACAATTTTTCTGTCTAAATGAAAACTAGGCAACTGTCTTGCCCTTATTCTGATTCAACCTTTTGCAAGAGAGGGAAAATTATCACATCCCTCAGGTATTTAGCATGAGTTCTCAAAACTCCCCTAAGCAGAATTAAAGACTGCAGTGCTCAAAAATTTCTTGACACTAAGAGGGAGGGAGAGTAAAAATATCAGAACACTTCAGCGTGCATGCTGAATTATTGCAAAGATATTATCAAAGAAGGCATCACATGTCTTGTGTCTGCCAAAATGCACTTTAAGGTGAGAGATTAGTGTGGAGGAAGACTGACAAATGCTCTGCCATCTGCATACTCTTTTCATTCATTTAGAAAACAATTACAAACTAGACATAGCTTTGGTGGATGTTCAGTCCCCCAGTACTTGGGTAAATTTTTTGTAATAGCAGCAACACAAAAAAGAGTGGGGCTTGCTGTGTGTCACATTCACCTCACCCTCCACCCCGGTTAATCCTTCTCTAATTCAGCTGGCTGCTTGTGCAGCCAGGCACGGCACATTAGCACGGGTTGCTGGAGTTCAGGGAAAAATCCACTGGCTGTGAATGGTTCTTTATTCTGACCCAGCAAGCGGGACGTGGTGGCAGGTTTCCTGTTCACCACACCATGTTCACCGCCTAGTAATCCGTATTTTCAGGGCCAACACAAACCTGCTGGACACAGCGCTGCAATGAGTCGCTGCAGGCTGGGGAGGCACCTCGAAATCCTTTTTTATTTCTCTTTCCTCAAAGTACACTAACAATGTAGGAAAACAGTTGGAAGATACTGGTCTGTGCACTCTGGGCACCACTCACAAATCTCCCAAGTTGTTTCTTAGCAAGAATAAGAGTGGCAAGGTGCAAAGCAAATCCGCAGTCAATCCAGGAAGGAGGGGTTCAGCTGCAGATGGAAAGAAAGCTCCCAGGGAATGGGTCACTCACTCACCCTGCCTACAGCTCAGATCATGAGATTCTGCTCTAGGAATGCTTGCAATGGAGAAAGAAGTCTGTTCAGACCTGCCCAGGCAGCACCAGCAATTCCCTCTGACTTGTGCTGCAGCTCAGCAAATCGCCCTTACAGCAACCTGAGTCCCCGGGGGGGAGCGCTGAAAACCACAGCCAACGAATACCAACCAAGAGCCAGGAAATGTGCATTGGCTGCCCTTGCAGAGACTCCCAGGAAATACTGCCATTGAAAGGTAAAAGTTGAGAGATAATGGAAGTAACTATCTGTAAGTCAAAACTAAAAAAAATTCTGGGCTTGCTTTACTATAGTTTTTTACTGGCGTTATTTTTTTTCTCTCCTTTTTAGGTCCCTAAGAAAAGCTCAGAGTTTTTACTTCATTTTGACCACGCCTTTTTGCTTGGATGAGGATTTAAAGATTGTTCATATAATTTTATGAGGCTAGCCCAAGTGTAACTTTGACGCTTTATTTTCACCATTTATGACTAGCAGCAGATGCAACACTAGGAATAATCCTATCTCACCAGGAAATGCTGACCACAGTGCCCTGCTTCAAGCCTAACACAAGCAATAGCAAAGGCAGCTGAAAGCTCAGTCTTGCTACATGGCTGAAGTTTAACTTGAGAGCACCTCTAATTTATGCCCCTTTGTACTGGTCCTGAGAGGCCAAAACGAAAAAGAAGCGCACTGAGGGAGAAATGCAGAATTTCCTTTGCCACCTGTCAGGTTTGAAAAACACATTTATGCAAAACCAATCCTTTTGGGAGCCGTGAAAGAAGGGTGAAGACCCTCACCACACCATCATTGTGGCACCCTGTACTGAACACCCTGGCTTCTCCCCTTCAGAAATGAAATCTTCTTGCAACCATGACAACTTCCCAGGCATTTTATATCATCAAGTGATCAGACAATACAAAGGTACCATGAAATAATGAACTTAGAAATGCAACCATAGCGTTGAGGGGGAAAGCAAGTGAAGTGGCAACTTGATGATGAAAGGGGGAAAAAATCACACACTGATATGGAGAAAACCTTGGGACCCAAGATATGTATGAGTATTTGCACAAATCACGTGCTCCCAGGAGGATCCATAACGGGAGCTATGGCAGTGAACATGGAACAAGTCATTAGCACACAACAATATATTACGACAGAGAATTGTGCAAACAGTGAACTCCAGTTTACTTCAAACCATTGAAGTGTCCTTGACTAAGCACCGAAAATTGCTGGCATGTATAGTATATAGAATGAGATTTAATTATGGAGGAGGGGAGAAAGGCAGTCCTAATGCTTCATTACCTTGCACATAGCAAAAGAAGTTTTGCCTTTCTACATAAGGAGGGACAGTAAAGGTCAGTAAAACAGCTACTTACTGGTGTGCAGTATTCCACCATGGGATAGTGCATTTTGTGACCTTTTGCAACACGGCCAGAGAAGAAGCAACTTTGGCAGATGTCATAGTTAAAGTGCTTTAAACTTCTGTACCTAAAAGAGGATAAAAAAAAATTTCATGGTTTCAGAGCTTTGTATGTGACTGCTTTGCATCAGCCCATCAAGTTTGCTGTGTTAGTAAATTCTCTTCCGTGAGATATCACATGGTGTGGAATGCTCAGCAATGCTCCTCTGCCCTGAGGGACAGGTACTGCTGCCTCAGATGTTTGTCAAAGATCTCAACCTTCAAAAAAAATTCTCATATTGGGCAACAGTGAAGATTTCTACAGATTCATTCACCTTTAATGTAGGAAAGACACTACCACACTTTTTATTTCTATAATGCTAACTTCAGATCTTTTGCTCCTCATCATGATTCCTAAGACAGAATGTCCTCCAGAAGGAAAATTCAAGAAAGTAAAGCCCTCTCAGTAAGTCACTCTGGCAACCCCCTCCTGTCCTTCCTAGCACCTCTATAAAAACAATTTTCCTGTAGAGCATTCCATCCATGCAAAACTCCAAATGCACTTTTGGGCCATTATTTCATCTCATCAGCTCTATGAGGCAGCTAACTGTTGTATCTACTGTGCTGAAGTGGTTGAAAGAGCCAGAGGCATAAGGGTTGTCTTGTTCCAAATACACGAAGCAGCTCAGCCACAACGACCTCAAAAGAACATTGTTTTAGATGAACTGAGTGCACAGTATTAGCTTTCTAAAAGCCTTCCAATACAGTATCTTTTTGTCAAGTGTGTACACAGGGTGTCAATGACTTGCAAAGACAGAGAAAAAAATCTGTGACAGAAAGATTTTACTGTCATGATAATAGATTTGTTATATAAATTTAAGAGACAGATGAGATCAGTCAAGTAAAATTAGACACAAACACAGAGCTTCAGTGTCTGCTTCCCGAGTTCTCAGTGCTTACAACAGACTATCCATTCACTTGCCATCCTTTGATATTTCCAAGGACTGCACTTTTCAATTCCACCTACTTGTCTTTGGCTGGTTTATACAAAACTGTGTAAGTAATACAGTAGTTCATAAACTGTATCTGGAAATGTGAAAATTAGATTTTGTGGATGTGTTGAATTACATCCATAGCTCTTCCTCAGTTATATTTATCACTTCCCAGTTAAGATATTCACAGGGAATAAAAAGCAAAAGGAAAAAAACTTAAGACTATTAGAGAAACAGCCTCAGATGCAAAACAAAGCAATAAATACCTTCATAATTTCCCCCATTTCCCACCGCCTGTGAAATTGTAGCAGAAAGCACTGCCCCACTAAATGCATAAAAGCAACATTCATCTGCTCCCAGGTTAGCGCAAAATGATGGCTTTTTTGTGTAGCAGTGCTTGCTGTTGTTATCTATCTGGGTTTTAGAAACAAAATTACAGAAAGCTCTTTGTAAACAACACGGTAACATAGAAGGAGAAATGCCAATGGTAAAAGAAGAGTGTGTGTGAAAGGGGCAGAAACCATACAAAGCAGCTATTGCGAAGCAAAGTGATAAAACAAGTCTAGGCATAATTGAAAGTGAGTATTTACTTAGCCCTGAAGTGGCTTCTCAACAGGCACACCAACACACAGCCATTTTACAACACAGTGACTTATTCATTGCCATAGTAACCACGGTGTCAATCCAGATGTTTAAATAGACCAGCAACATTTCCCCCACTCCAGGTTAATGTTCCACCAACACTCTTTTGCTGAGAAACGCACATGTAGCTTTTACATGCCTGAGAATTTTCAAGGCACTTCCTTGCTTTATGCTATGACAGAAAGCAATTCATTAGGATCCACTTCAGAAAACGCAACTGCATAGGACACACTGAATGTAAGGCAAACTGTGTTAGTCGTGCAATCCAACAGTGCTTTTGTTGAGGCATGGCAAGACTGGGACACAGAGGAAGGGCCATTATCTTAACTGAGAGATGACTATTGTCCTCTTTAAGTCTCACACCACTGAACCCAGTCTAGGTGCCACCCACTCTCCCTCGTGTCCCCATCACGATTATTTTTTCCAAAAACAAAATGACTGTAAAATGAAGCTCCTGATTTGCCCGGAAGCAGGCAGAGCTCTTGATCCACCCAGCAAGAGCACACACGGCTGAAAGGGAGAGAGTCTGTACCTGAATCCAATAATGGGGCACTCCTTACAGATGTTACACTTGGCCTGGTGCTTGGCAGTCTCGGCAGCAGCCACCCTGTGCAGCACAGGCAGCCACACCATGGACTGTGGCTCCAGCCTCATCCAGTCCAGGAAAAGGGCTGCCTCGATCTCTGGTTTGTTGTTGGCCTGCAACACAAGGGAAAAATGACAGGGGCTGAGCACAACTGATCTGTCTACTCACCAGCTAATTAACAGTTCAAGCTGTTCGCTTCCTGTCAACTCCATATCACTTCCATGAATATACTCCAGCTTTCCCCCCTGTCCAACTACTCATTAAAAAAAATTAAATAAAAATAAAAAAACCCCAGGATCCTGCTTCAAGCCAGGAACTGAAAACTATTATTAATATTTCAAACCTCTCTTTCTCTTATTCTATTACAACAGACAGCACTACCATACACTTTGTCACAGAGAAGATCATCCACTTACAGGATCACCTTTGATGCCTGATCTCACATTCCCTGTCTCTCTTATCTGAGCCTGCATAGCACTGCTTCACACCTATTTTAAAAACTGTTATCCAAGCCCTAAAAATTGCATGTCTTTTGATCAAAATTCCTTTCTCCTTAACATCTTTCATTATTACACTGACCTTTCTTCATAATGCACACATAAGGAAATCATTCAAATCTCTCTCAAGCCAGTTGCTGAACATGTAAACCCTCTTTCCCCTTAAATGCCTCCAACTCCATCTTCTCACAGATCTTCCTTAAATTTCCCATCACTGACTGCAAACACAGTACAGTTCTGTCCCCCAGTATATGATTCTCATATTCCATTACATCCCCCACCCATCTCTTTGCCAACAGCAGAAGAGCCTACGCTTCCCAGCAAACCCATTCCTCTGCTGCCTTCCCGTCCCATCCCAACCAGTGTGACATTTCAGGTATCTCTTCCATGGTAACTGCAAGGCAGCTCAGCCACAGAGCCAAATCCCATTGTGCCAGGCACCATGCACCCCTGAAAAAGTGACACATCATTCCTACCCGAAGCACCCACAGTATGGAAAAAGCAAGCAAAGAGACAAAACCCACAAGGAAACAGGATAGTGTGATCTCTGTGCATAGGCAGAGGTCACACTGCGCCAGCAAAGAACAGTGCGGAACAAAGGCAAGGAACATAAAAGGGATTTAAAGGAAAACAGTGGAACGACGGAGTCAGTGTTTACAGGAAACAGCCCTCCGTCCTGCAGGGTGTCACAAAGCCTGCACAAAACTGGTTATCTGAGAATCTGGGAGATGGTTTCAGTGCTGAAAGTGAGGTGATGGATCAGGTGGAAACCTCAAGGGGTCCCGGTGGGGAGGGTGGGAGAAGGCAGGATGTGTCTGCACAGGGAACAGCCCAAGTGATGGAGAGGGGTAACATCATGCTCTGTTTCTCTAAACCATCACTACATGCTAATTCCAATTCCTCGAGACATTTCCTTCCATGCTACCCACAGCAACAGCATATTTATGGTCTGAGTGTATCTAAATCCTCTGTTTTCCCTTTTCTCTAGGCTTTCAAATACAGCTCTCAGTGGGCCAGTCTTTTATATTTTAAACTTCACAAGGCTGACTGTCTTCCTTTGTGGTTCCAAACCTATTTGAAGCATTTAAATAAATAATAAGCATTAATGTATCATGTACATGGACCAAGATGAACAGGGGATTGAGTGCTGAGGATTTTTATGCTTGCTCTCAGTTACTTCTGCAGTTTCTCATGAAATTTGAGTTTAGCAAACCTAGCTAAAACCTTATTCCACTAAAAATGCAAGCAATGAATTTTGAGAATAAAATATCCCCACTGATCTGCAGGAAAGAGAGCTATAGGGAAAACCAATTAGCTGTAGCTTTGTTTTTTGTTTTCTTTTGAATCTAAGACTGTTTATAACCTTGACAAACAAATTAACTGATCAATATTTGAAAGCTAAGAGAAATGCAGTCTCCCAGACAGAAACCCACAAAAAAGATGTGAAATACGAACCCTGTAATATGCCCTGAACAATGCAATGCATTAAAATTGACATAAAATGCTGTTGCAATACTTTAATTCATTAGAAACAACGACTCTCGGTCAGAATTTCCTTCTTGAGATGCTCATTTGGGAAACCATCCAATGACACCTATGACTACACTTGGGATCCATATACATGGACCTCTAGTATAGTCAAAAATATCCTTTTTTAAATGTTTGGACTAGAAACAAATTTATATGTAGATTTATGTAGATATCTGAACATACATACAATCATTCAGATAAAGTCCTTCACAATTTGATATTCACAAGAGGATTATATTAAATGGAATACACACTGAAATACTTCTGAAGCCTTCTGCATTAAACCCTAGTCATCTGTTTTTTCACATAACTGCAGAATTTAGGAAGCCCCCTCCAAAATAAAAAGAGAAAATCAAAAGTACAATAAAGTCCAGTCAACACTGGCCAGAGGATTTGTTCAGAACAGTCAATACTGCCTTCTGTCACAGTACATCAGTGAATTCAGTTGAATTAAATTAATTCTGGAACTCCTAAGTGAAAGGCATGTTTATAAATTATGACCATCTATATTTTCAGCTGGAAGGCAGGGCAATAAAGGGGCAGGGGAGAGACTTTCTGTGACTCACTCAGGGATCCAGCTTCAGCCAGCAACTACACTGGCAAACCATTACCCTGCCTAGCAGGCTACACTTTCTATACAGAGGTCCTCTTAGCCTCAAAAAAAAAAAAAAATTAAGAGGATCTCTTTAATACACCATTCCTAATAGAAAAACATGAGGTGTACGGAAATGCTGCAGTGCAAGCTGCAGTCAGAATAAGAATGAGCCGTTTAAAGCGCTGCTCTCCACTTGTAGCTGCTTTACATTTGCAGGGAAAATGCTGTGGCAATGAAAGACTTTCTGTAACACCCTAGATCTATTTTAATTTTGCAGTCACTGTCAATTGCCAGCAGTCCCAATAGCTGCCGACCCAGAGCTCCATATGGCGGCTGTACAAAACCTGTGCTCAGAGAGATTAGGTGCATTAAAATGTATCAGAACTGGTTCTGAATTATATTACATGAAGATTTAAAGCCACGTGGAGAAAAGCTGGTCAGGGTCAGACAGTATAGGACAGACAGTTCTCGACTGTCTCCCGAGCTGCTATTACAATTTTTTAAATAATCTCTAAATCCAGTAAGGCAGCAGCTGAAGATTTTACATATGGGAAAAAGGCTGAATTCATACAGTTCATATCTGAAGCAACAAGATCAGATTGTAAAGAATATTAATGGGTCTTCTCTTGAACACATTTCTGTGCAATTCCCAATTTTTATGGTAATAACAGAGTGAATCATAAAGTAAAATTCATTAAGGCCTTTCCAGCTTACAAGTAACAATTTGTTATGGAGGACATTCAAATTCATTATGTTCCAGACATCTGTTTTTCAGTATTTATTTTGCAGAAACAATGGGGAAATAGGAAGTTGGGCGGTGCTAGCATCTTTATGCAATACTTGGGAGATGAGTTTTTTTGTTCTTCCCTCCCTCTTCCTCCAGCTAGTAGCTGAAAAAATATCCTATGCTGTATTAACTTTGTCTGTCCATAATAGGAAATATGCTACAAAATACAGTTGGGATTTTACATGAACAATGTGGTATGCTTTTGGACTGAGATAATACAGCAGAAATTTCTGATAACATTTCTGATTAGCTATATTCTGTTTATGTGCAGTGTAGGAAATTGACTGGAAATAAATTAACATTCTTAATTTAACAGTGTTTTTCAGCCTGGGTGGAAAGCTTAACATTAGCAAATACTGTTTTGGACAAATCAAACTGAGGGATGGGATTCTTATGATTTGTTCAAGCCTAAAAATGCAGAACAGCCAGTAACAGCAACCCTGTCTCCCCAGAGTCAGACCTAACCCTTTTTTACCCTTGTCGTCCACTCCTGCATTACACTTGATTGCATTGACTACGCCAGTCAATGTTTTTAGTGTTGTGGCAAAGAATAATAAAATAAAATAACATGAAGCCATAAGTGAATTAGTGTAGTTTTATATGATTCACACTTGAATACCATCTTCTGATCCCCAATCCCTAAACCATTTTAAAATAGCTTTTGAAAGCAGTTCACTCCTAGGACTCTTCAAGGCTGCCTCCAAAGTCAGGCACAGGTTCACAAAATCCTGCTGAAATAAAACCAGGATTGCTGTTTTATGACATTTACAGCACAGCAGCTTGAGGAAAGGATTTATTTGCTAGTTCCCTTTGGCCAGCTCTCTCTTGTCAGAGCCAGAAGCAGAAGAAATATCCTATGAATAGAAACAAGGGCTGCCTGAATCTCTTAAAAGAGATCGAGTCTCTCAACAGTAACTTGTAAGTTATTTTCATATAGACTTGTATATGTTACTATATATAGTTCTTTGTACACAGTAATGGTATTTCCTAACTGCTCAAAAACTAAAAGCAATAAACAATGCCTCAAGAAACAACTGTCTAACCAACCCAAATCACAGCATTTAGGGCCGGAGTCACTTTCAGGGTCCTGGCCCAGGATTTGTAACTCAGTCCAATAGGACTAACTATTTTGGATTTTATTTGCCTGAGTAAATACACCAGATCTGGACACACCTTCATGGTTTTCGAAAGTAGGCTGATCGTGTCTCACCACTGATCAAGTACAAATCTAGTAATGAAGACTATACAATACAGAATATTAAAATACTTTGCTTCATCAAAGTGAAGCAAATAAAGGTTTAAAATACATGTATGAGTTAACTGCACATATTTTACTACTCCTTAGCTTCATCTGTTGTCGTTTTTAACAGCAAGTACTCTAATTCAAGTATATCCTTGAAAGAGAGCATACTTAAAGCATTTTGTAACCAAGAACCACCATTTGACCGAGAAATGGCTAGGGACATTTTCATCTGAGCTGCACTCTGCTCTCTCATCACATTTCTTCGTTGTCCCAATGTCACAGTAACTCATCCAAGGCAGTGATGTGAATTCTGAGGTCCTGTTTACACTATATGAGGAAAGCATATTAATAATTTTCCACTGTGATTAAAACCGTGTGTCCTTCACTCCATATCATTTCCCTATCCTGTTTATTTAAAAAACTTACTCATCACAGAACTAAAAGGAAAGTCCTTTCACACTGCAGCAACATTGAATTCACTCAATTTTTCATGGATCTATAGATTGCTTTGATGCATGCTGAGCTTAAGCAGAACTATATAGTCTTCAAGTGGTCACTGGATTAAGCTCTTTGCTCTCTAAACTTGAAAGTATTTTTTCTTTAAAATCTCAAGGCAGAAATTACACACCCCTGCCCCAAATAGGAAAGATGAGTCCCATGATATCCTTTTCCTCCCAACAACTTCTCCCAGCACCTTCCTGCAAATGAAGAAAACCACAGAAAGCACAAGTCAGTGCTGGGGGAATGAGAAGTAGCAGGAGGACTGGAGCAGCAGCCTCAGGAGAAGGGGACCCACTTCTCAGAAGCAGAGGTGTGCAGCAGGCAAGGCTGCTGCCAACAGCAGGGCTGGGCTCCTCCCTGCCCAAACCTCATACCCAAGGACTCAGTCTTCAAAAGCAGGAGAGATTTCCCCTCTTATCACTGGGAACAGTAAACATCCCCTTTTTTTCTGCTGCTGTGCAGACAGACAAGGCCGTTGCCAGGGCACCTAACCTAAGGGAGCTGGGAGAACCATTTCTGAAGCACACAATTGTTGCGACTCTGACATGACTGCAATTGTATTGCTGGCTTTTCATCATCAGAAAGAAGGAAGAAAAAAGAGAAGAAAAAAAAAAAACAAAACTAAAGAAAAAGCACTCTTCAACGTGGGCGTACAAAGAAAGACTTAAATTAGTTTCCATGCAGTAATGTAAACTATGAACCCCCACAATATTCTTCAAAAATGAATTCTCTCACTCCAGTAAAAGGAGGCTGCTGGGAGCAGCAGTGCTGCCTGACTGTCCAGCTTTTCCAACCTCTCTGTTTCCTGGACTGCTTTGTGTTCTCCCCCACCAGCACTTCTGTGCTTGTCCCCCTGTGGCCGGTGGCTCCTGGTGCCCACCATCGTACATGGTGGAAAGGATGTCTCAGTGTTCCCCTCCTCCCTTTCTCATGGAAAGTTCTTATCTCTTTCCCCATCTCCATTCCCGGCTGCTCCTTTCTTTCATGCCTCATTCTACCCACATTGTTTCCTTCATCACTATTATTCTTACTGCTGTTCTTACTGACATTCCCTAAGAGTCATCCTTATTTTCCACTCCTTAATTCCTTCTCCTTCATCTCATCTCATCTCATTTGGATTTCTGCTCCTCCCCCTAGGATTTTATCTCACCTACTCCTCTATCTCCCCTCCTTGTCTCAGCCTCCCTCTCCCTTTCTGTCCATCCTAGATCGTCTGTTCTGCTGCAGCTCAGGTTGGAAACCAACTCTGGGTTTGCACTCTGAGAGTTAAAATGAAGCTTCATTCAGAGGAAAAAAGAGAGGATGACATTCCTTCTACTGCTGGTAAGAAGAAAATCTATTTTTCAGTGCAAGTAAGAGAAGGAAACCTCAGGTTTTCTGTTGTTCTGATTTCTGAGCATGCCAAAGGTTGTGTCCAGCTGTGCTTGGGCTGCTCCTGGAAATGCCAGCAGCTGGATGTGTACAACGCTCAGCCTGCTAGCATGTCTTCATTTCTAATGACAATGTTGCTAACTCATTTTGTTCAAATAAACAGTTATCACAAAATCACAGAATAAGCTGAGTTGGAAGGGATCCACAAGAATCACTGAGTCCAACTCCCAGACCTGCACAGGACCGTCTCCAAGAGCCTTCTTCCTACTTTAAAAAACGGGTTTGGTGTGTTTCATCACTGTGATTTTGTATTGTTTTATTCCAAGTGTAAACATACAGAATGGCAGCCCCCTTTAAAAAAAAAAAAAAAAGGGTTTTGCCTGATTCTGAGGTCACTTTCCTTATCAGTTTTCCAACAGTGTACTAAAGTGCTGTTGACATTCACTTGGGAAAACGACAGAATCCAGTGAGTCCTGATTTCCGAGCAAGGTCATTTGTACAGGATTTTTACCATGGATTTGCTGCATAACCATTTTGTGTTGGTGTCACTTGAAAGCCTAACATGGTAGTCAAGGCTTGAAAGCACCAGCAGGGTCTAACACAGCTATCAACATTACTGTGTCTAGTTTATAAGCATGGGTTATCCACCCAGGACATAGCCCTGTAAAAAAACCCACTCATTCTGAAATGGCATCAAATACAGATTAGAATTATAAAAGGTCAAGACATGAATGACAGAAACAGTACAATGTAAATCCTGTAGAATTAATCTGTTAAAAGAAATGTCAAAAATACAGAAAGCAAATGTCCCATCACAACTGAAGTTTGTGGTGATTTTAGAACTAGATTCTTTTCATAGTCATTGTGTGTAAGCAGTCTACTTCCAAGCATTAATATTCATTGAAAACACTTGCTGTGTTTTGCTTACTACGAAACTGAAACTACTACATAATGAAACTTGAGCAGCAGGCAAAAAAGCAAACAATTTCCCCCTTCCCCAAGCAAACAAAAAATCCCTCAGGGACAGTGAGGAGATGGGAAAAGAGCTTTCTTCCACTGTAATGTAGAAGATGCATTTAGAGTTAATCACAGACCATACATTACCTCCCCTCCTCTACCTTTTCATTAAGCAGCTGTCCTCATCTTGTGCATTCTGCTGCTAGTTATGATGAGGATGAATAATTCCCTTAACTCTCTTCTTCCCCCGATTAAATAATTTACAAGTTTGAAAAAGAGACTCCAGTTTGCTGTGTATTCCTCAGCAGACAAGACAGGAATCCTTTCAGTGCTCTTTAAAAGAAAACTGGCATTACCCATTCAAGGAGTGGAAGGAGCTCACTGAGCACACCTTGCCCCTTAGACAGCACTGCAGGAAGTCGCCTATTGCTCCCCTGGGCACCTGGCTGTCACTGGTATGTAAACTGAGATAAACCATGGCTGTTCACCTACATGGCAGCAACAAACAAACACTTATCTACTGCTGGGCAATAGAAAACTGTAAAGCCAGGAGCTGCCACAACAACGACTTACACTGTTTGCAGGGTTCAATTTCCACAGAAGCCCCAGGGACAATAATCTGCTGTCTGAGCTAATTCAAAGACACCTCGTCAAAGGAACAGTTTGATGGTCACTACCATCACATGCCCCACAGCACCCTGGTTTCCAATCCTCCTCAGAAGTACAGGCGAGCTCAACACAAAACACCAACTGGAAAATTCAGAGAGCCAGCAAAGCACGAACTTACGAACTGGAAGCAGCTCCTGACGCTCGGCTCGATGTTGCTGCCCCCGAAGGAGGCCACCTCCCCCAGCTGCCGGGGGATCTGGATGGAGTCGTGCAGCAGCAGCCCCAGCCGGCGCTGGTCACAGAAGCCAGTGGAGCTTGCCACTTGTTTGAACAGGTCTGGAGGAAGGAGAAGGACAGCAGAGGTCAAGCATCACTACCAGGATGTGGCAAGTAGCCCAGGTCTGCGTCGCTTCCAAGGCTCGCAGGTGCGGTCAGCAGCCTTGGAGGACGTGAACACAAATACGACTTCAACCTGGCTGCTTCTTTTCCCATAAACACTGGAGCTTTTCTTTGAAATGTGAGTCTAGTGGTAATTTTTAATAGTGTTCCTGGGAAGAAAGGTCCCTCTAACACAGCACCTGTGACATTACCGGTAATAGAAGCAATGACTCTGTAACACAGCTAACTGAACAGCAGGATGTTCAAGCCACAACACAGATGCCTTAAAAATAACGTGTCATGGTAAAATAATTTCATACAACATAGGGCACCTTTTCAAGTCTTAGCAATCAACATACAACGCAGAGAATCCATTGCTCTTCCAGACGATTTATAATGATAAACAAGAGCTTCCTGACTTTGATATATGATGATCTTTTAATTCAAGAGAATTTCTAAAATAAAAGAAAAAAATTACACTATGGCAGAATCTGCCATGCATCAGAAATTTTAATATCAAATTAATTTTTTGCATTTCAAGTGAAATGTCACTTGAAGCCATGTTCCATTATTCCATAATTCTAGAAAAGAATCCTTACAGGACAGAATTATTATCCCTCCATAAGCCAAATTTAATTTGGTGTGAATTAATTATACTACATATATATTGAAGAGACTATAGAATTCATAATAAAAAGTAAAAACAGGTTATCATGAAATGCAGTATTTATTTGCCAACATCTCTGTTGACAATACATTACCTGAATAAATTCTCCTTACTTTTCAACAGATAAAAAACCAGAGAGAGCAAAATAAGACTAGAATAAAATAATGCTCTTTTTTTGGAGTCACTTTAATATTTCACCCTACACCAGGGATACAATTATAAAGGTGCTTCAGCACTGCTCAAGATAACTTTCTTAGCACTGCTTTGACACCTGTTTTCTTCTAAAGGAATAAACGAAGAGATAGAGAAAGGATTATTTTTTAATTACATGAATTTCACTCTTACAAAGTCTAGTTTTATAATGAATAATTCTGGGGTGAATGCTTCCATCACCTCTGTAAGCCTTGAGACTTGTGCTCTAGCACAACCAACTCTGCTCTGCTGCACAAATGAGACAAATAATTGTAAGGGGTGCAAGTCATTGCACACTTGCAGCAATACTAATGGAACTGCACTACGACCTCAGCACGGATGGCAAAGCCAGACCACAGCATGACAGACACAATTCCTTCCTCTCCCACAGCTATTCAGCTTTCAACTTCCCCGTCATTAAAACATTAAGTGTCCTCAGCAAGGCTATAGGACACTTAATAGGTTATGCATTACTGCGCGCACACACTAAAGGAGAATCTAAAATATGAATGTTTTCCTTTATAACTTTGATAATCTTCAATGAAATAGCATTTTGAAAAATATCCGTACTGAGTAATTTTCTTAAAAGATTTTCTGAATACTTTTTCTTAACACCCACATGAAACATCTAGAAATCTAAACTGTGACATTTATTGTGATTGCCCTAAAATCTGATCCAATTATACGTTGTCATGCACAGACCCTGCTGTTGGTACTGCCTGTTTTCTCCTTAGAGTTCTTCAGCTTGCATTAGTGGAGAATAAAATGATAACAATCGATGAAGAACTGCTATGGTATTGGGTCAAACCCTAAAGGTTGGATTTTTAGTGGTATCTTTAAGTGCATGAATGAGTGACACCAGTTAACTCAACAAGAAAGTTTCTCTTGAGAACTACATTTTTCAGTAGTACTTCTCTGGATCCTAGTTTCATTAGTGAACTGACTCATTGTCGTTACAGGACACGAAATCAGACCACACGACTCTAGAATTTGTCAGAAGGCTAAAAAGATATTTATTTGAAGTCTGACCCCTTTATATACTAGATTGCTAGAGCCAAACTGATTGGTGCTAGAAGTAACACCCATTCAATCACATCGGCCAACACAAAGAGAAATCAAATTGTCTCCGCCTCTAAAGAAGGAATGAAAACAAGATAGAGTTAGCAAAAACATCTTCTTTTGTTTACAGAAAGTTCCGTGAGAATGGAGTTTTAGAAATCAAAACATCTCAGGTTGAAAAATCAGGGCTACAACTCATTAGTCAGGTAAAACTACGACTGCAAGTAGAATTTTTTCAAGTATTTCCTCTCATAAAACACACAAAATTTGCACATCTTCAATATTTATTTATTAAAATTTATTTATTTAAAGGTAGCAACTATATTTAAACACAATGTACATAATAAGACTGACTACAATGTGGGAATCATTTAAAAAAGTTAATATATTTGAAAATAGTGTAATGCAAGTGTCCTGTAGACATGCATTTTTGTGTATAAAGGTGTGCTGAACCAGTGGTCTCCAAAGGGGTTCTTGTGCCTCACCGAGTGTGCAAGACAATCCATTAGGGTGCAGTAAATAATACTTTTTGCACAGATAATAGATTCAATTGAAAATTTCAAAATAGTGTTTATTTAACCTCTATCACATCCTTCCTAACTTTCTACTTTTGGTATGCTTTATAATGTAGACAATATATTAGTACAGTGGTATACGTACATAATTTATAAATAGATATACATCTATTGGAGGTGCACGGTCAAAAATTTTTCTGCTGGGAGGGGTGTGATCAAAAATGTTTGGCAACCACAGTGCTAAATTACCTAAAACTAGGGAACAAATGACTGAAAAGGACAAGGTGAAACAAATCAACACACTTTGCATCTGTAATATCTAAAATAATGTCTCTGTATGCAATTTAGATGTTTGTTTAATAAATAAACAGGAGGAATAAAACAGGAACACAAACGTAAGGTAAATCCAAAATAATTACATCAACTTACATCTATATTTATCTTCCAGGTGTGCTTTACAAAGGGATACGACACCGGTTTTGAAAGATAAGACACGGATCCTTCCTGTTCGACCCCTAATGGAAAAGAAACATTGGCTGATAATACAATCCATTCATGTCATAATTTGCTTACTATAACCAAGTTCACTGCAGTACTGTAATCTTCATAAATTAAATCTCACAGAGAACACTTGAGCTGGATGGTTATTAGTTAAGCTAGAAATGAAAAATAAAACACTGCTGTGGCTTCGCAGGCATAGCTGAACTACACTGTGCTGTTGTGTCAATTCTACCCAAAATGGTCTGAAACAGAAATAACAACTTGCCTCCTTTTTTATGAAAAAAGTGAGTAAAAGGTCTTTACCCTATGCTTCCTTGAACAGGCTTCTCTATGAACTGCTGCTGAGTGATTCTCAGAGGAGAAGAGGTCCCTGAGAGTGCAGCAAACCAGTCCTTTTGCCAAAGACAATATGGCTTTAGTTCCATCAGAAATCCCATGCAGCAGTCGTTTTTAGAAAGCCTTTGCTTACTTACTGTCTGTCATGCCCTGACTTGCCTGAAAAGGCAACAGGAAGCCAAGCACGAAAAGCAGCCCCAGCCAGCAGTCTGCTGCAACAGAGACACTTGTAATATGCTCAGGTGAATGATAAAGCCTGCCTAGAAATCATGGTAAGGCAGGCAGGCTGTACAGTTATGCTGTTAACACCTTGGTGTGGTTACTGAGCTTCTCCTTACAGCGCTCAAACCTCTCCTGTGCAGTGCCAAGGGGCTGGGACACCCCAACCAGCCCCTGCTGCCTGTCAGCCTCCCCCTCACACTCCCCCCTGCCTTGTAACATGGCCACGCTACTACTTTTGCTTTCTAATGTGACAGCGAGAACAACATCCTTCTCTGAGCTGCAGGCGACGCAGTGACAAACCTTCACATCTTCTCTCAGTCATCTGCTTTAACCTAATTTACTTCCAGTTGCTGGCTTCCCCCCCAGACTTCGGTTCCTGATAGCATTTCAAGTATGTAACATCTATTGCAAACGAAGACATACACAGAACAGGGAGCTAATGCCTAAACCCAACATTTCTGAAGCAGAGCCTTGTCAACAGCTGTGAAGCATCACCAGTAAGGCCCCCACTGGGAATGAGATAAATCATGCAGAGGCAGGCCACAGCCATGCATCAGGCTGCACCATAGGTAAAGACGCACGTGGTCTTTTTAACCCTATGAAAGAGCTGAGGAGCTAGTGGTGCTCATTTACCCCCACACCTCCCCTGCAAACCCTATAAAAGGTACAGACAGAAACCTGTGGACAAAGCCAAATTTAGCATTTGCAGCTTTTTTTTAAAGAATCTTGTGTTTTTCATCATGAATATAAGCATTTGTAGTTTACCTATGCTTTCCATACTCTGGTCCTCTTACTCCGCTCCCTCAAATCTTTTCCAAATTAATTATCATCTGTGCCCTGAGAAACTCCTCCTGATGAATACCAGAGTCATGCAAATTATACAAGAGAAGAATATAGAATAATGATTGCTCTGCAAGGCAATTAAACTGAAACTTGTACGAATCATGAATTGTTCAGTTCACTCTCCTCTCCTCCCAAGTCAAACCAATAATTTAGCATGCTACTGCAAATGAGCATGAGTGACTGATCAATTAAAACAAATCCGAAATGTGCTGGATTTGCAGAGCTGTACCCATAATTAGATCAGTCATTGACTGCGAATTTGATTAATATCTTTACAAATGACAGTTTTCAATTATAAGAAAAGTAAAGATGCAGTACATTTAATTAAATGTCTCCGGTAGTGCTGTGCACTTTGGTTGATCTCTGCCTATTAAGTTTACAATGAAAACTAAACACATGTAACCCCAAGGTCACCTCTCTTACCAGTGTAATTCAAACTTGAATTTTGGTAAAATAGCTACAAGCTTTCCTCACACATAAAACATCTCTGTGCTCTGTTGTGCCCTGCAATATGCAACTCCCCAGCATACCTAGGGAATTGCCTGGAGGCAGATAATTATAATTTCTAATGCTGCACTTGCAGCACAGCACAACATAAAGAAAGCTAGACTGGGCATGGCTAGTGCACATGTCACATCTAAACTGGACAGGTCAGCTTAGGAGCAGCCTGTGAAATGACCTTTGGTTCCAGCTCTGCCTCTTATGTGGCTGATAAAGATTAATGTCCTTAGCACGTTCTGTTTTCACTAACTGGGAGCCTTTGTCTAGATGTTATTTATGGTTCATGGTAACTAAGAAGAGGATCACTGTTCTGAGAAAGCCAAAGCAGATTAAACAAATAAAACCTGGCTCTTGAATGAATATAGCCCCATTCCCTAGTACTGGTAAACTAGAAGAAATATAATGTAATCTGGGTAATCCACTTCATAGGATACTGCAGCTGCTGCTGGGGATGTCACAAAAAATTGACTTATTGGAGGTGATCCTTCAGGAAGACATGATCTGTACAAAACTGTACTTTTTTTTGCAGGTGATCACTGAAGCTTCACTGTTGTGACACAGGGTGGATGGAAGAACAATGTTATGGCCCTACAACAATAGTTATGAACGACTCCATTGACAGTTTCAACAATGGTTCAAAATGTCAATGGAAATACAGTAATTGTCCCATGACCTTCCTATTCTATAAGTAAATGTTTATTCTGCCACAGTAATGAGCATGTCTGCCTGAAAGTGGCCGATAAAAACCTTAAAAACACAAATAAAATACTTCCACTGACCTTTTAAAAATAAAATTCATCAAATACAAATATAATGGCTTATTCTAAAATGAGCTTAAAAACATATGTTGGAATTTGCCTATGCATGATGAGCAGCATCATTAACCCACTTAAAAGGAATACCCATAAATTTTCTTCAGGTATATTTAGTCTGTTGTGTTTATACTGGTGGGTACACTTTTTAAAATTAAGTTTTGAATTAAATATTTCTCAAATCTTCCTACAGCTAAGCACATTATACAAGAGATGACCCTCTTCCATCTATGAAAAAGAATGACAGATTGAAAGCTATAGAAAAGTGACGCATTTGGAAAGGTTTAACATTCAGAGATATAGACAGGCAAGAATTTATACAGTGTTCATTCTGTTGCTTCTAGATAATTCTCTTGAACTTCTTTATCAAAATAAATTAAAAAGGCCATGCAAAGTCATGACCTACTGTAGACAGGCATGCAGTCACAGAATTGCTCTAAGCACAAAAATCGGCTTAAAAAGTTGTTTCCCAGTTCTCATTGCATAGCTTAATAAATCCAGGATTGTAAGCCTACCTAAGGGCTGCACTGATTCAGCTAAATGCAGCCATTAAACCATTAGGTTTATTAAACTTTCGGTTCAACTACCTTTTTTCTCAGCTCCAAGCCACCCACGCTATAATGAGGCAAACAGCTCAATACACCTTCCCCCTCCCCTTCAGCTACTGGGAAAGCTTCTGGAGCTTTCCCATGGCCAGAGCCCCCCATACATACGTGTCGTAGACATTCAGAAGCCAGTTGAGGCACATGTCCACGCAAAGGGGAACGTTGACCAGGTTATTGTGCTCTTGCTCCAGTCGGTCGTAAATGGTGGTCAGGCAGTTAATGATCTGCAGAATATCCATTGGCTGGTCGTTCTGTTTGAGGTTGTGCTGGTCCAAGGCATCACATGCAGCAGACAGACTCAGGAGATCCACTGTGGAATAAAAAAATACACAGCCATAATGACGGAAGAGAAACAGTGGTTGTAGTACCCACATCCAAAAAGTAAATAGAGCATTGTACTTGGCTTATGTGCCCAGCCAGAGGATGTAAAATGTCCTCTGAAAGTCACATGCAAGACTGGTTTCAGGACTCCTACAGATGCACTGTTATTTAGCTGTGGCCTTAGAGACCAGCATGTATCTGTTTCATTTTTAGCTGTAAAAATACTTATGCTCTTGGGTCCTATGGAAATATTACACATAAATTACTGTGCAAGTAAAAATTATGTATTTTATGCTTTATGTTCCTACAGATAGACAGGCTAGTATTTGATTACTGCATTCACCAAACGTGCTCCCACCACAGCATAGATCATCAGCTTTCCTGAGATGCGTTGCCCATTTCTTAGAGAAGTCGAGCAATC
This sequence comes from Donacobius atricapilla, assembly GCA_013397315.1. Taxonomy (NCBI): domain Eukaryota; kingdom Metazoa; phylum Chordata; class Aves; order Passeriformes; family Mimidae; genus Donacobius; species Donacobius atricapilla. The sequence continues at coordinate 39,517 of WBMY01004625.1, forward strand.
TTAACCAAACCAAACTCCACAAGGAATAGGCAAACAAATCAGAGCTGAACTGTGATTAACCTCTCTGCCACTTTTCCTCTAGTGAGGACAGTGAAAAGAAGTTCTGGAAACACTAAATGCCCTGTTTCAATATTTACCAATTAAATGTATCCATTTTTAAATCTGAAGAGCAGTTATATTTATAAATTCCACTATGGCATTACAGTGTAAGACACGTTTAAACCTATTAGTCAACACATAACAGTTTTTTGGCACAGACATTTAAAAACTTGATTTTTGTTCCAATTTAAGTCAGTTGCATTTTGAAATGCGGATGTCCAGGGCAAAACTGAACTTCCTTTTCTCAGCTCTTAACCTCTGCAAACTAACATCACCAAGCAGCATCACACTTAAGGCACACAAAATTATGGGATGTTGGTTTACAAAGTAAGGCAGGAATAAGAACAAAAGAAATGAGAAAGATGAGATGCTTGGTGACGATCTTCCGGCTGCCACAGGAAAACAGTTGGTAACTCCTTGCAGTGAATTTCCAGGGTGTGAGCAATGGGGATGTTAAAGCCCAGATGCTGTTAATCCTGCTCATACCATAAGCAGTCACAAAGTGCAGCATGATGCAATACGACCCAAGGGCGTAGCACCTGGTCCAAAATTAACTGCCCAAAATCATCTAGGAAACTCTTCACAAAACTGGAAAATGAACTCACTCAACTGCAAGACTAGTTTTTCTCTCACTGGAATAAAAAACGTGCTTTCTTCAGTTCTGGTAAGCAGTATCTCTTCATAACGTCAAAAAAAAACCCTCTTTAATAAGCAGACACTAAACGCAGAACACCATACAGGAAATTTTTAGAACTTGATCCTGTTTGAGGGCCCATTTGGCAAATTCACACTTGAGTGTCCTATTTTACCCAGGATGAAACTGCCCCTTTGATGTCCTAGTGGGAGATGAGAAACACTTTAGCTGCCCACAGGGCTGGTTTGCAATGCTGCTTGGACAGTACACTGGGATTTTGTTATTTCCAGAAGAATCTCAAGAGTATACATTTCATTGAAAATCAATAGGGACTTACTTCTGCTACTAAATCCCTTAAGCACTTCTGAAAATTTTGTTCTCTGGGCCTAACATACCTAGTGCTAGAGTGAATAAGGAAACCTTGGAATGCTAGCCCTATTATTACACCAAGAAATTTAACTCTGAGTCCATGGTTTTATTGGAGTTATCGTTTTTTTCACATTAGCATATAGACATTTATTAAAATAAAGTATTTTATAATATTATGTTTAAACGACTATCATAAAAAAAAGAGCTATGCTAAGGTCAGTGTTATATCGTGCAAAAGCATCAGATCTGTTCCTGAGTGTCTCAGAAAGATGTTTTTCTTCTAAGAATTCATTAGTCAAATTGAAAATAGAGCACAGCCCTCACAACACCTATAACTCTAAGCTTTAGGCTGAACTCTCTGTTCCTTTGAGACTACGAATCAACGGTAATTAAATGAACCCCTCAGGCGTCTGAGTGGCAGCATAATTATATATGCAGCTACTGCTAAACATGGGTCATTCCACTTTGTGAGAGCTTTTCCCGTTAATAAGCAGCATATTCTGAAAAGCCTTTCAGCCCACTCTTCATCAACCTCCTGTCCTGCCCTGGAGTTTGTAACACACAATCATCTCCTAACAAGCAAAAAGCGCTTGCCAACACATTCTGCTTTAGGGAACCTCTTTCTGTGGGAAATAGGAAGGCTCTGGCCTTCATCACATTAAGATCCTCCCTCATCTTTCCCACCAAGACTTAAGAAATGTGTGTGTGGGGTCCTCTCCCAGAACACAGAGCTGCGTATTTCTTTCCTAAAAGCAGATATGGAGGTCCTGAGAATGACCAACTTGCACAAGACAAGCTCCACAGCCAGATATGTATTGAAGAGCTGAGTCTTTGGCACTGCGCAGTGATTTGAAAAGCTTTACTTGAAACAAAGGACACCATTTTATGCTTTGCACTTCTTGTGGGTTCTCTGCCACTCTTTTATACTTTTCTATTTAAAATTCCAAAACTGACTCCAAACTCTGTGTGTCCAGTGGCTTCCAGCTTACTTTGAATTCTAAATCATTTATATAAACATTTCTTTGGCCTCTAAGGCAATACAGAAAAGGTTAGGAAGTTTTTAACTAGACCCTGCCAGATTGCAGGAAAAATATAAAAGACAACATGGAATAAGTAACCAGCTGAAGGACAGAAGTGACAATTAAAAGGCAGGAGAAAGTACACTCTAGAGGTCACAAACTGAACTTAGGGAAAACTCAACATATGGCTGGTAATAAAAAGTATAAATGGTCCTCCCAGAATGCAAGATAATCTCCTCTGTAACCTGCTGCTGTTGGCTGACACATTAAAAAAAATGTATTTAATCTAGTCTGCAAACAATTAAAGGAAAAAAGACCCCTAACAGAAGCTCTAGAGTATTTTCTTCTGCTGCATTTCCAAGAAAAGTTTGTGAATACATCTCATTTTATTGATATCACAATGTCCTGATGTGGCTTGCACTTGAAGATCAGATCTTTAAAAAGTAGCAGAACAAGAAAGTCATCATGCTTTGATGTGATTATCAAAGGAATCTGTACATTTTAAAAAACCTGGTGCAACAGTTACACCTGGCACGCTCACAACAATTTTAAAGGCTGAAATGATAAAGCCACACACTAGATAACGCAACACATAAGCATTTATTTGTTAAGGACTGCTATTTTCCACATTCTTCTTTAGGTTTAATATCCTAGTGTCTTCATGTTCACTGGGCTGATTTATGAACTGGAAGAACTAATGCTTAAGCACTGTTCCCTTTCTAAAGCATTTCTATTCTTGCCACTGAAAAGTAGGCTGTACCTTTACCTCTGCAGGTCTTCTATTAAACACACATTTTTACAGTACTCCTCAGTAGACAAAATTGCTGTTTTCTATGAAGTTTGCAGAAAAGAAGATATATAGATATATATAGACATATACGGATATATATGTCTATATATATGAACTCTTGCAATTTTAAAACAGAAATGAAAAATAATATCTGAAAGCAGCACCTACTGCAAGTGGGATTTTGGCTCTGCGTAGGAGCACTGAAATCCAGCACTGTGCTCTAATTCTACTATTGCCAAAATGTAGAAAAATAATTCTGTAATGAGTTGAGGTTTTAAAAAAAACCCTAATTGAACTGAGTTCACAAGTGACACTGAAATGATAGAATACACAAATACAATGATGGTGTCTCCAGGCAAAAATATTTGTGAGAACAAAGCCTGCTAACCAAATTCCTAAAATACTTCTCCTTAGATACAAGTACGAAGAATGTGCTAGAGTAATCAGTGTAAGCGCCAGTGCATGTCTCCGAGAGCATCAATTCTCTGAAAATTTACCTAAATGTAACTTCAAGAGATGAACTGACTTGCTTGCTCAGCTGGACAGGGGAAGGAAAATACACCAAAAGGCTCATGGGTCGAAATAAGGACCGGGAGAGAGATCACTCATGAGTCACTGTCACAGGCAAAAAAGACCCGACTTGGGAGAATCATCTGAATTCATTAGCAATAAAATCAGAGGAGGATAATGAGTAATAAATCTTAAATCTTAAAACACATCCCCCAACTCCTCCCTTCTTCCCGGGGTCAACTTCACTCCCAAGTTCTCTACCTCCTCCCCTGCAGCAGCAGCAGGGGAATGGGAGCTGCAGTCAATTCATCACATGTTGTTTCTGCTGCTGCCTTCTCCTCAGTGGGAGGATTCCTCACACTCTTCCCCTGCTCCGTGCAGTCTCCCACGGGAGAGAGTCCTCTACAAACTGCTCCAACGCAAGCTCTTCCCACTGGCTGCAGTTCTTCACAAACTGCTCCAGAGTGGATCCCTCCCACAGGATGCAGTCCTTTGGGAACAGACAGTGCTGCCAGCAAACCTGCTCCAGTGTGGGCTCCTCTCCAAGAGTTCACAATTCCTGCCATGAGCCTGCTCCGGCGTGGGCTTCACATGGGTCACAGCCCCCTTCAGGCACTCACCTGCCCTGGTATGGGGTACTCCACAGGCTGCAAGTGGATATTTGCTCCACTGTGGAGCTCTATGGGCAGCACGGGCACAGTTGCACCACCGTGGTCTTCCCCATATACTGCAGAGAAATCAGTCTGGCGCCTGGAGCATTTCCTCCCCCTCCTTCTGCACTGACCTTGGTGTCTGCAGTGTTCTTTCTCTCACATATTTCCCATCCTCTTTCCCAGCAGCTGTTGTGCTACACATTTTCTCCCGCACGCTTCTCAACTACATTATCCCACAGGCACGACCACTGCCACTGATGGGCCTGGCCTTGGCCAGCAGCGGGTCTGTCTTGGAGCTGGCTGCCATGGGTTCTGTCAGACATGGGGGAAATTTCTAGCAGCTTCTTAGAGATGCCACGCCTGGAGACACCTGCTACCAAAACCTGGCCACACAAACCCAATGCAAAAGTCCAAGATGAGTCCAGAATTATTTAATGATAGGACACAGTTATTGAAAAACATCCGAAGGACCAGAGTCACAGCCACCACAGGTTTGTAAGGCTTAACAAATTTAATTTCCTTTTCACAGAATCACACAGAATCACTAGGTTGGAAGAGACCTTCAAGATCATCGAGTCCAACCCATGCCCTAACACCTCAANATCGAGTCCAACCCATGCCCTAACACCTCAAATTAACCATGGCACTGAGTGCCACATACAGTCTTTTCTTAAACATATCCAGGGATGGTGACTCCAGCACCTCCCCGGGCAGATCATTCCAGTACTTTATGACATAGTAACCCAGCTAGTTGACCACAGGAAGCCAGCTCACGTTATCTATTTGGATTTCAGTAAAACTTTCAACAGTGTCTCTCACAGGATTCTTCTGGACAAAATGTCCAGCTGGATAAACACACCATGTGACGGGTGAGCAGCTGACTCACAGATGGGGCACAAAGGGTTACAGTGAACAGGGCGCAATNTTAAGTTGTTAGAGAACATCCTAAGGAGGGCAATGAGATGGTGAAGCCATGTGAGGAGGGGCTGAGATCACTGGGTTCAACCTGGAGGAGACTGAGGGGAAACCTCACTGCAGTTACAACTTTCTTGTCAAGGGAAGAAAAAGGACAGGCACTAATCTTTTCTGTCTGTGACCAGTGACAGGACCCAAGGGAATGGCCTGAAGTTGTGTCAGGGCAGGTTTAGTTTGGATATTGGAAAAAGGTTCTTCACCCAGAGGGTGGCTGGGCACTGGAACAGGATCTCCAGGGAAGTGATCACAGCACCAAGCCTGACAGAGCTCAAGTGTGTGGACAATGCAGGAAGGCACATGGTATGACTCTTGGGGTGTCCTGCCCAGGGCCAGGAGTTGGACTTGGATGATACTTGTGAGCTCCTTCCAACTGAGAATATTCTATGATTACAATACAGATAAAATGGCATGTGAAGTTTTGCATTTTCAGTCACAAAAACGTGTTAGAAGTTACACTTATGCAGCGCCAGCTAGTTAATTCCAAAAATTCTGCTTCCTTCAGTAGTGCACTGATTATGAATACTTTTCATTGCATATCACTCCAGTTTCTTTATGCCACATTTCCACAGTGAGTGTGACAGAAGCGTTGTACCATGGAAAGATGTTTATATTTCTAATCATCATAATTCCTTCTTTGTCACTGCATTCATGTTGAAATCTTTCATTATGTTACAAGACTTTTCACTTATTGTTTATTTTTTCTTTTTTTTCCCTATTCTTTATACATTCAGAAATTAAGTCTGCTCACTTTAGCAGAATTCACCCATGCTTATAAGCCTAAAAGTAAACATGCTCAAAAATACTGAGGTTTGACACAGTTCCAGAAAGCATGTGAGCACAAATCCAACTTGAGATAAATCAACAGTTGAGACATCTGCAACTGTGTCAGAAATTTAACCCTGTAATTAAATACCAAGTTGTGGATGTTAAAATATTTTAATAATCCTCCCAATAGGACTGCCTAATAAACTGCTTGCTTTGGCGACTGACTGGCCTATCAAGAAAACTGTGAGCGAATTATTTAGCTATCAGGTTACAGTAAGGTGAAAAGGAAATGTAATTCCAGTAAAAAGTAGAATAACATACAGCATCTGGGAGAATTAAAATGTTCAAACATGCTCATCACTAATATACAGCTGATGAGAGACTTCTCACCACAACCAAAAGCTGGGGAAAAAATGAAGCTAAATGTTTATTGCGATGATCTCACTTAAAGGCAATAACCCCTCAGGGTTCAAGATTCAACTTAACAAACCATTAGCGACTCCAGCTCAGAAGCGATGATTTCACCCGAGCTCTCGCTGTTCCCAACACACCACAACTGTGCTCCTTTTGGCTGTAAAGCTGTGGCTGACACAGGACACGGCACAGTGACATGGCACAGTGAAAATACCTGGCTAAAGAGTGTAAAGATGAGAAATATGTACAGTATGTTCAGTTTTATTTCTGAACCGCTGCTCTGGTTTCGTAATGATGATGCAAACTGGTGGCAGCAGGAGGCCCTTGAGGTGAGAGGTCTCCATATACCAGACAGAGCTGGGGATACGTGTGGGAGCATTTTTCTGCTTCTGAAACTTGTGAATAAACTTGTGTGTTGGTCACAGGGCCTTCCTGGCAGCAGGTGAGGCACAGGCAGGTACTTACGGCAGAGGGCTTTCTGCAGCCTGCGGAGTTTCATGGCAGTCCTGTACGCCGAGAACCTGACGTTGTTCAGGTCAGCTGTAGGGAGGCAATATTAGAATAAAAGATCAGCTTTACACACTAGAAATAACCAGACTCACAAAGACATTGTTATGTTGAGCTACAAGACAATACCTGTTGGGTAAAAGAGTAGAGGGGGAAAATAAATTTGTTAGAAATGTCACTGAGCTAAAGCCCTCAAATCTTGACAACCAACCATCCAAAAAACCTCGCAAAGTCCTTAAGTGTTACTTCCTTTTGTTCAAAGGCACTGAACTGAAGAGCACTTGAAAGGACAACATCAGTGACTACAGCAGTGTGTCTGAAAATACTGCAGAGCTTTTCACACCAAAGGCACTGTGAGAGAGGTAAGACCCTGAAACTCTTCCTTGCTTGTTGGAGTCCAGGGCATGTGGAAAACCCCTCAAACTGCCCTGGGGGGTCAGAGACCCTGGCTGGGACCCCAGGAAAGCATTGCCTTTGACCTTAGTCAGTGGGAAAAACTTCCAACACTAATAGATGAATTAAAAACAACAAAGATTTGAAATAAATAGTAGTCTAGTTTATCACAGGGTGAAAATTTGTAGTTTTGGGGTTTTAGTATGGAAGTAGATCACAGCAAGATGGAGAATTTTGGGCGGTGTCTCATCTTCTTCTTCTTCTCCTATTCCATCTTCTACTGTGACGGTGGCACAGAGACATTAGTAAAATAGATTTAATGTAGAAATTGCATGTCTAGAGTAAGTAGTAGTTATTAGTACAAAATGCAAATGTAGTACGCTTTAAGAGTTAATTGGGTTAGAAACCTTTAAAAACGACCTTAGATCCTCTGTCTGTGTTCCTGTAGCTACATTTTTTAGCACACTAAGTCTGCTGTCAAACCTTAAGATAAGAAACAGAATAAACACTTTTGAAGACCAAAACTGCAGGTTCCACTCATCTTTTAAACCCTAGTACAAGACTTTGAGAAGAAAAGACCCCTAATTAGGGGATTAATGGAGTAGAAATTCCGTCACTTGCTCACCTTATGCACCAGCCAGGCTGTGTGCAGGCAGCCCCAACAGAAAACCTATGCCCAGGAAAAACCAGGTGACTCTCAGCTACAGCTAAAACAAAAAGCTTATTAAAAATATCCAATTAAACTTTTGTGCTTTCCATCTCAGCAGGCCCCAGCCATGCCTGGAGATGTAGAGCCTCTCTGGAGAGAAGCCAGCTCACCCAGCCAGGTGAGTTTCCAGGTCCCCACCTGCAAAATGGCAGGGAGCCAGTGGCTCTGGCAGTGTGACAGGGAAGGGCACCCAGTTGGGAAGACATTGCCTGGCTCAACTTTTGCTAGAGCTGTCCTAACTCGTTTAACAAAATAAGGACATCAGCACAAGTCCCCACTGAATAGTTTAACGATGGCTTGCAAAACCCCCTGGACACTGTGGGGACAACGATGCACCAGAGCAGGGCACAGAAGCTGGTTCCCAAGGGGCACTGCCAGCAGCTGCACTGGCAACTGAGGAGTGGCAGGGGACACACTCGTACACTACAGGGCAGCCACCCACCACCGAGAAAACAGATGCATGCCCTTGGCCCTGTCACCCACCCAAATAATTCCTGGGCACAGACACTCCTGTGCAGCCTGAGGATCGCTCCCAAGAGATTGCTTGGCATACTGCATCTTAAAGGGTTTTCCAAAACAGAAATACACTGCTTGTGCCAGCCGGTTTGAGCACCTGACAACACTGCTGAATGCATTTAATTTACTGATGAAACCTGTGGAGCCTGAGGAATTACTGATGGGAAAGTGTTTAGAAACTGTAAACTACAATGTAAATATAAAAAGAACATTAGGGAAAAATTGTACTGGCTCAAAATAAAGGTCCCTTTAGGTCAATAAGCTTCCTCTAAGCCTGACACACTCTTAGACAAAGAATATGATGAAAAACATGGAAAGACAAAATATTTCCTTGCTGGCAGATGAGCTAAGGTGCCATAAAGCTGCTTGAAATGTGGTAGCTTGGGTATAACTATCCCAACATAATCTATAATGCTGTACAGGTATAGGTAGCAGGGGGAATACAGTCTCAATTACATTAATTTTAATTAAGCTGTTCTGAATGAATAATACGAGGTATGATAATTCAGTAGTTTTGTATACCTTAATAAAAGCTGTGGAATGTTTCTGAAACATGTCTTAGAGCAGAAAAGGAAGTTTCAGCTTTGTATATAATTTCATTTTCTTTGCACAGTTGCATACATCTTTTTAATGGGCACTTCTGTGTACTGCTCCTGCCAGCTCTGTCTCTCACCATCATCCTGACAGGTTCTTTATGTGGTGTAGAATACAGTGAGAAGTTTAAATACAGTGACTTAATTTGTCGTAAATGGAAATTAATAAAGTAGTCTCTCAGAAACACACATGAATTCAATTACATTTTGTACCCTTGCTGAAAATCTGTATTTGTATTCTGTAAAAGAACATTATGGCTAGCATTTGACAAAATGAAGAAGCCTTTCTTAAATTCTCCCTGAGTGTTCTGAAAGAAGCTTATCTATTTATTATTTACATTTTCAGAACTGTGAGTAAATATGTATGCATATTTCAGGCCTTGATCAAGGCAGAAAGTACAATCCATGAAGACATTTAATCCTGGAAGTGCTACAGTTTACATCTATTTTCCTGTATATGTAATACACACTGAATTTATCATCAACCTTAACGACACTGCTGCCAAGAAGCATCTGCTCTAAATGATGAAGCAGCAATGCCAGGTGCTCATTTCGGAGCCTTCATCTCAGGTTTTGGAAAAGCAGCAGCACCACTGCTCATTTGGCTCTGCAGGGCATGGCTGAGCCACCACACCCCCCCTGCCACCTTCACTGCTGTCACCAGGGTTTAGCCCGCACCCAGTGACTGTCCCTGTGCCAACTGATCACCTCTGTCCTCCTTATGCCACCACCTCCATGCTCCTGATGGACAGCTGTCTTACCAGACGGTGACACACACTTAAGGTCACTGGATCTTAAGGATTTTGCTTTTCCCTTCTCTATGCCTATGAAACTGTCCGTGATGTCTTCCTCCCCCCAGGGCTACTGCTGGAACAAATGTGTTGCTCAACAGAAGGAGCCCAGGCCCCTCCTAACTGGGTACAAAACATTCTGCTTGCTGGACAAGACCCCATTTAAATGAACCACAGAACTGAAGAGTGTCAGGGAATGAGCCTCGGCCCTGGGCTGGGGGGCGCTGGGCAGCAAGGGGGGAACCTGGAGTGAGCAGCACAGACGCACTGCCTGGTCACAGCCCAGCTGCTCCTGCTGGGAAGAGGCAGAGGAGGGAGTCAGGGGGCTCAAGCAGCAGCAACCTTCCAAAAACCTATGGAAATGCCAGTAGCTCCTACCTCTCTGTGTTGTGAAATTGTTTTTGCTTTTTTTGTTCCTGGATCCTAATGGGAAAAAAAAAAAAGTTGCTTTCTCCAACCCCACAGAGCCCACTGAAGGAGTTAGGACCCATTAAGCCTTGTTTCCAAAGCTTTTATCATTTTGGAGCAGGTTGAGGAGCTCTGCACCACACAAGTTTTCCTCCAGCCCTTTCCCCCCACCCCTAGTAAGAGTATGTACCACCTCATCCTCTGAATGGGGTGGACAGAGGGCTGAAAAGCCCTTGGTGTATTGTGGAACTTTTGCAATTTGTTAACATTACTCCCTCTTCTTGCTCAGAAGGCAACTTTCAAGCTCTGAACAGAAATGTAAATGCCCAAGAGCACAATCTGTTTATGGTCTGAAACAACGAGGCAGCAGAGGAGGTCACCTGGCCCCTGGAAAGATAGAAGGATCACGAGGGAGTATTTGGTGACATATTTACATTCCAGAGCAAAGAGAAATCATGACTTTCCCATCACTCAGCCATGAATGAGCTCTCTGTTCAAGTGAATATACAGATCTTTCTCTATCTAATAACATGATAACAGTGAACAAGAACTAGTGTTTTTATTACAAATGCAGCTTTAATGAAGGGTACTTCAGTTCAGACTGCTGATAGGAATAACTCAAATCAGAAATACTGTGGAAAGATGATAATTAATTTTTAACATTTTCTGCATAATTCTGCATATTGAGAGAAATCTCAAAGCATAAGGGCTTTGTTCTATTTCTAAAGTGTTCTAGGAACACCTGCAATTACATGCAGTAGATCTTTTTGCTAATGGATAATCAAGCAAAAAACCCACTAATTTGAGAAGTGGTCAGTGATTCAAACCACCTGCTGGAATGTCTCATGGACTAGTGACTGAACCAAATAAAATCTTGTAGTTTGGGTTGTTTTCCTTTTTTAATCCTCCCTTGCTAAATTCTGGATTTTACACTGGGATATGAGCAGTATATTAAGAGGAAAAACATATTCTCATATTCTTGAGCTTTTACTGCATAAAATGGCTTGTAAAATACCTAAAGAAATAAAAAAAATTAAAATCAGTAAGTTTTCTAAAATGACCAATTTAAGAAGAGGTTTAGCATCTAGCATGAGGGGGTATTCGTTTTTATTCTTAAGGAGACAAATCTATAACCCAGACAACAGGTTTTAAATAAGATGCTATAGCTGAACTGCATTTCACTGTGGTTCTTAATAATCTGACCCCCCGCTACAGGTGCTGCATCTGCTGAGAGTGCTGTGTGACTGGGAGGTCCCATTTGATACCATCCTATCCTGTATGACAGAGTCCTCTCACCGTGTTTAAAAGCACTGGGATGGGCCAGGCTACCTCCCACCAAAGGTTCTTCACACCATTTATCTCTCTCCCAATATAGTCTGAAGGCATCTCATAAAGTCCTTTCTACCTGGAAACTCCCTTTCCTCCTTACTTTAAAAAGGGGTTTCTGGTTTATATTATTGTGAATATTATTATAATTGCCTTTTTAGTTAATGAGGGCAAAACACACACCCTTCACTTGGTCCTACAGACAGCAATTATCTCACTGTCTGGATGCATCTAACTGAAATGAGCAGCTTACATGCTTCAGGTGGTGTAAGTAACATTTCGCAAATTAACAACTTAATTATTTTAAAGAAAATAGATGTCATCAAGTTAAATCATCTTCATTTTGATAAGATTTACAGTGTTCTGAGGATTTTTTTTGCTCTCAGGTGCAAGTACGGAAAATGTGAACCTAGAGTGATATACCTCAAAACCTGAAAGCCTTACTCAGCCACAGCTTGTGACATGCTCACAGACTTATATTTATATTCATAAATACACTGCCTGGGGATAACCTGTTTTGGGAATTACAGTGCCTTCCCAACAGATGTTAACATCTCTTTGCTGGACACTTCTGAGTAGACAGTAATTCCTCTACAGCCACTAAATTTTCCATGCTTCATCAGACATTAGTGGCACTCTTGCCTTTTTAAGAAGCTTCAGCTCACATTGCTTCAATACAGCTGAGATTCCCTGTCCGGCTGGTAAGAATGCTGGGTTTCCTCCTGCTGCCCAAAATCTGTAAATTAATCTTTTACTGGTGCCCTACAGTGACATATATTGCCTCTTCTGGAATTGTAATTTTAAAATGCAAATGACACAAATGCACAAAGGACTGAAATTAATCAAGTAATACTGCTTAATATCAGCTGAGTCTCAGCCATTGACTTTTATTGTAACAATAATTAATGCTATCATCGACACTGCTTTGGTAATAAATAACAGTAAACTGTTATTCTATGTACAGCTTAACCGCTCTCCATGAAATGACCCAGCACGTTGTACTAGGCCTGTCCAACTGAGTGAAAAAGCCAACACTGTCTCTGCAAATTAACAAGTGGCAAGTACCCAGGGCACCACAATACTACTGACTGCATCTAGATCCAGTGGCTGAACACCACAGCATACGCCAGCATCCCTGTAATCACACTGATTGACATGACCTTTGGGAGTTTTAGAATGGAGTGTCTTTTCTTCAGCCTGCAAATACAAAAATGTAAGAAAGGATTTGATGTACACCTGGTACATCACATTATGGGATTGGGATATGAGTGGAGTTTGCAGTCAGAAAATCCAGAAACCTTTCATGTACTCTGGTGAGAAGCAGTCATACTGGAAAATCCTAAAATAAATAAATTACAAACAACTTCAAAAAACAATAATAAAAGGTGTCCGTTTGCAAACCAAGAGTGCAGTTACCTTAAGCAAAATGTTTCCATACTGGTAATATTCTGCAACAGAACAGCCCTTCGTTCTCTCCAGAAGAGCCTCCTTCATGCTGATAAACCTGTGCTTTCATTTTCAAGGGATGCCAGGTTAACTGAACTCCCTAAATTCTCTCTCTCGGCCACGGTTACATCTGTAAGGTGTGTGCTGCACAGGACTCAATCACACAGAAAGATGACCTCCTCTAGACTGACTACTGGCCAAGGCTGACCGAACCCAAGCAATCCTATTTTCTGAAATGGGCTTAAAAAGGACACGAGTGAATAAGCAACCTTTAAAGAGAGGCCCTGTGGATAATCTCACTGGATTGCAGTAGACATCAAATGACTGATATGTGCACTAGGCACGGGTCTTACTGGTGCAAACATGGAAAACAGCTGAATATGAATAAAACTTCATAATAAATACATGGTTTAGTAGGTGCAATACAAACTGTAATGGCAGCCAGGGGCAGTTCAGTCTCTCCAGGCAGCACTTCAGAAGGGCAAATCAAAATACACAAACCATAGAGGAAGAAGCTGGTCAGCCTTGGTCGCTGGGAATTAGAAGCTCACATTGCAGCTCAAGAGAAGCCAGCCACAAGACCAACAGAGCAGCTGCAGCTGAAAGCTCAGAGGTGCCTTCCAGCACTCTCCCACCCTGTGTTAAGCAAGTCTGACATTTCTTTCACGTAATCCATAGGGAACTGCCCCCCATCCTCTAAGTTAAATGGAGAGCTGTCACCAGTGCGCTGCAGCCTGCAAGGATGAAGGTGGTTTTCACCCTCTTGTCTTACCTTGGTGAATTAGGACTGATAAACATTTCTGACTGCATCCTGCTACTGCCATTACTGTTCATGGTGACACTAATGCACCTTGAGGACACTTGTACTGACATGACACGACACAGGAAGGTTGGAGGAGGGGGACACTAACAGTATGGCACGACAAGCCAAGTCCTCCTGGGCCATCACAGCAAAGGTTGGAGTCATTCTCAGCTTAAAGGCAAAATGCTACTATTCAGAGCTAAGCTGTCTGACATTAAATGCTCACTCTCAGAAGATAATCTGAAAAAATTGAGTGAACTCAGATCACTTTATGATTCCTGTTCCTTCAGTCTCTCCCCTCATGCAAAGGTCCTTGGTCTCCAAGACAGTGCAACAACACAAATCCTTTTCAGAGATGCCCTGGAGTCATCATGAAGGATGAAAAAATTTGTAAGGAGGATGTAAAAGAACACTGTAAAACCAGCAAATCTGCTGCAGAGGAACTAGTTTTGGAAAGAAAAGCAGCTGGAGCAGTTCTTGATTCTTTGAAGACTTTTCAGAAGGAAGTTAGAAGAAAATAGGAGTGGTTCATAATGGTGTAAATACAAACCAGGGGATGTCTGTCAGCTTCTGATCCTTTGAAGCTTACATATGATAATTTTTAAAACCTTTTCTATTTCAGCATTTATTTCTTCTCTATTCTTAACTTATATGATTATTTTTTAGTTTAATCTATACCAACATTTGCTTCCTGCTGCCACTTCAACTGAATACCAAACAATTAAGTCACTCAATATAGACAGCTTATTATGCAATTTTAAGTAGCCATAACTTAAAGAAGAGTAAAAATTGCTAAACTTAAATAAACATTTCATTAACACTGATAAAATGCTACATTGTTTAGACAAGAAAGAGCAGGCAGGAACAAGAATCTTAGCATCTTAAAAGGAAAATCTCTGTTAGAAAGCACCACCAGTTGGAAAATTTTTTATACCCATACAGAATTTCAACCAAGTATTTAACAAGTATCTTTATTACCAGCTATGTTTTAGCAAATGAGCTCCAGGAGAATTTAAGAACACTTCCTTCATAGGTAGATTATTGTATAATTTCTTCCTGTAGCTTCTTCCTGCTGTCTCTGATGCAGTCCCAGTTGAAGAGATTGCAGGACTGTGCAAAGCACATTGCTGCGTTCTTTCATCAGTACTAAATAATGCTCCCAAGTAATTTAGCTTCATTTTCATTAATACCCAGACCTCTAGAGTAGAAAAAATGAACCAAGTCTCACTTGAAATTCACCTATTTTAGCAAAATGTAGTGCAATAATTTGTAGGTGTGTGAATTGGATATGTGAAGATTAGTATTACTCTTCTGTCTTGGAGAAGTGTCTCTTGCATCTCAGAGGCAGGTAAGAAATGGTACCTCGTCCCAGGATGCACCTTCCTCATTCACTTAAAAAAATTAAGCCTTCAGTAATTTGTACGAATTTAAATTAGACATAAGCATCCTGTAGCAAATTATGCTATACTGGCATGTATAGAGAGCTACATCAGATAGCAGAATTATTCCATACTGGGTAAGTGTAGGAGTTGGAAAATGCAAATGAAAACTCTTGACAGCATTGATGTACTTGGTCTCACGTTTTTACATTTGCCCGCTTGCCAAATCCATGCTTTCTACCAGATTTTTAAAAAAAGCATACATACTAAGCTCTTTACTATCTTCTTTATATGAATTAGAAACAAAATTTGGATCCTAATGGGGGGTAGAATAATAGGATCTAATGAGTATGCAATACAAAATCGACTTTAATAACATCTTCTCAGATAATATATTACTGAACAGTCTGAAAAGACTTCAAACATCCCATTATTACCATTTTGACCTGAGGCAAAGCAAAGCACTGAAAATACATCAAGGGTTCTGTTCAAGACTAAACGGGTTATACTCGTATTATGCAGTTTGTGTGAGAGTTAGGCAATGGTGATTACACCCAGTTCAAAAATAAAATAAATTGGTAGGCTATTCAGTAGCACATTCATCAAAGCTTCACCCATCTGGCAGTATACAGAGTCACCTTGTCTAGTCTCTTTTGTACACATATATGAACACCTCAGTTCACTCATAAAAATACACATTATGCACAGTTTGCTAAAATCAGTGTTGCTTCCACACTAATGACTGTTTGGTCTCAAGTTTAAAAGAAATAGAACCATCCAGATAGAGAACTGCTTTTTTGGACATTTCACGCTCCTGAAAAGGAAAATAGCAGGAGAAAAAGAAAGTTCACATGTAAGTAAGAAACGAAATCTACCTGAGCATGTTCCTTCTTTATGGAGTAAAAAATAAGGCTATCTTAAACTCCTGACATTTGGGTGATACTCACAGTGATAAAACTCAGTTAAACTAAATGCAAACTGACTTCAGCAGTCACACATCTTCTGAACTGTTGACCTGAATCTATCAAGACACTTTTCTCCCTTGTTACCTTTTCACTTCTTGATATTTAAGAGTTCTCTGCCTGAAACAGGGCACTAGCAGAAGAAAAGCAGTTGCAATAGGACTTTAGGTCTAACCAACAAGAGTATCAGCAATACCACACAATCAGTGGATCAAAGGTGGCTGTGGAGTCAGAGGAGCTCAATTAACAGGCAACTGTTTGAAGACCTACCTGTATTAAAGGGATGTCTGCATGTGCAATTACTGTTTGTCCTGAAACTTCTAAACCACTCACTTTAAGAGCAGAAATATGAAGGAGACACACAGGGCAATACATTATAATCAAATGTCAAGTCACTACTTGTCTGTTTTTGCATTTCCTAAGCCTGAGTTTATACATTTTATATCCCTTTTTGGCACCCAAAGCTGCATTCTGGTTAATTTTTAAACCAACTGCTGCCACACTGCTAATACTGCAAGGAAAAAATCTTCACACTGTGTTGTTTCATTTTATATCACTTTTCTAAAATATTTTTAGCATGCCTTGAACTGCAAAGCACCATAGAGATACCTGAGTTCACCTGAAATAGAATATACGGGCATAATTAGACTGTTTTCAGCAGCTAAACTAGAGTTTAGCAGGTGATAATTTAAGCTATTTTTCACCATGGCAAATAAGCCTGCACAGAATGCTAGATCTGACAGTCCCAGTGCTCAAGCTGGTTTATGTACACGTGCTGTACAGACGTAACCTCCTTTATGAATGCAGCATATTTACTGATATTTCTTTCAGCAAAATAGCTTAATTTTTATTATACCCTCTATTATTTATTAACACAACCATTAAAATCAAAGAGTTAGCTATTAAATGGCCTGCCAAGCAGCCTACACTAGAGCATAGATTAACCTATTTTATCTTGTAGATGTGCTTCTGTTAATAAATTCCAAAGCTGCTAAAAAATGAAAAAAACAACCCTCCACCAGAGAGGCACATCTGAAGTCATAATAAGCATGCAATTTGGGTATTCAAAATGACATCATGACAGCTGCTATTCCTTCTAAGTATTGAAAGTGCTTTAAAAATAAAGCAGTGGTAACACAGTTTGGCAAATTGCTTCAATTGGCTTCCCACCATCCAAAAGTCAACATTACCAGCAGCTTGGTTTGATTTTTTTCATGTGCCTTTTGTAAAGTAGATTAAACAGTGAAAAGATTCAGGATTATTTTTTTCTAACTTCTGTTCCAGTCTTTCAGTAAAGAGATTGTAACAATACACCCAAATTACTTTATAAACCCAGTGTACATTCCAAAAGTGCTAAATGAAATACATTTTTTTGTACTTCATGTTTGAAATGTGTGCCGTATGTATTTCCCTTGCAGGAAATTTTAACCTTGGTAAAACTCTGCCCCTCACTTAATTTTAGTTTGCTTCCTCTGGAAATCTTTGCCTTAGCAAATCATTCAATTGAAAGAAGAAAAAAAAAAAAATAAAAGCATCAAACATCTGGTAGAGACGTCTTACCTAATGACTGGTAAAGCTCAGTCATCTTGGGATGATCCCAGCAGGTCGTTTGCGTCTCATGGCTACAACACAAAACATGAAAGTTAGTAAAGTGGAATTTCTCTCTCCATCTCACAGCAGTGATGCAGGCTGCACATGAGAGCACAGTGACAGATCTGTGCCCACAGCCTGGGCTGCTCCGGCGGGGGCTCAGCAGTGCCAGCCGTGTCTTCTTTCAATGAGAGGCATTAACCTGGAGCGCTTCATTCAGGCAAGGGCTCATGAAATAAAATTAAAAGGAGTGCTAATATTAATAAGACAGCAAGAATGTCAGCGTTTTGAGGAATTTGCGAGCAATTCTTAAGAACTCATTGCTTTGTACAAGTCATTCTCCAGTTGCTCCAAACTAGAGGACAGACATTTAAAAGGGTTTAGTTCTTAAAAGAGTTTCTGGAAACTCTGACCAGACACTGAGATCCATATTTGACTTTCTTTGCCCTACATGCTCTCTCAACCCTTTCCCATGTGGTAAGTAAGAACTACCCAATGTAGCCAGTCCAATCCTACGTTTCAGTCCAGACACCAGTGCTAAAATCCCTGTGCAGCGCCCTACTGATCCACCACCAGCTTACGCCACTTCCCAGGCCAACGCTGCACCCTGCAGTGACAGCCTCTTCTAGCAAAGGCGCTTGGCTGCTCTGCTTGTTCCCCGGGACGCCCAGGCCCTTTCCCTGGCCCTGGAGGTCCCTGTGCAGTGTCAGGCGGTAGAGCTGTTGGGAAGCCAGGGGAAAGCTGAAGCAGGGTTATGAAATGCCGCAGTATGACCAGCATGTAAATTGGAGAGTCTCTGCACTGAGGCCAGCAGCCTCCAGCTTTGGAACACAACGCGTTGCCGAAGGACAGGCAGCGTGAGAAAGTCAACAGAGTGAAGTGTTAGCGGATGTAGTAGCAACTCATGTCTCCTAAGGTGATACTTTTTATGGGTTTGTTTTTTAATGACAGCATAGCTAACATGATTATGTTTCCATTAACATAGAAGGCTTGAAAGAAAATTCTCCTTATCTGTCCTGCAGCCAATTAAGTCCCGTTCACACAGAATTCTGCTGCATTAAGAGACAACCGTGAGTCTCCATAAAAAAAAAAAAAAATGGAACACATATGTAGCATACCATTGCTAGCAAATACAGTTGCCATTTCTGTACTTAGAAGCAGACATGCAGGTTTCAACATGCGCCCATCATTCTGGAGAACTTATGCAGAGGAGCAGGACCTGACCCACAGCACTGCGGAGCTCCTGGAGCACACACCTTCCAGCTCCAGGAGACCAAACCACCACCCAGCAGCACCTGTGCCCCCACTGTGCCCTGAAACATTGACACAACAGGGTTGTTGTGGAGAATAAACGGCCCTTTTCTCATTTTGAGGCACTGATGTTCCCAAGTGCACATTTACCCTTTATGCTTATTAGTATTTATATATATTTATTACCTTCATAGGCTAAGAGGAGGAAAAACTTCCAATGTGTCACTTCAACACCACCTCTACTCAAGGAAAAAAAAAGTTGTGCCAGGTTTTCTTAGTATGATTTAATTTTGGCCTTAAAAGACAGGCTATTTATTTGATTCCTGTGAATATTTTACTGCCCCAGTAACCTCTATATGTTCTGCAGCTTACTATATATAATATTTCCAGATTTTGCTCTGTAATTGCAAGAAAGAATGAAAGGGATCACAAGCACTAGGCATAAGAAAAAACCCTCTGCTCTAGAGCTGCCCTAGTTGAGCACAGGGTTTTAAACAAGCCCTGTCTCAACAACCTCAGCATTCCCGCCCCTTCTCAATTCCTGCAGCGGCCAAAGGCAGGGAAAATGGGAAAAGGACACCACAAGAGCAAAAGAAGTCTTGTTCTTTGCTCTGTTAAAAAACAAGTCCTGCAAAGGGAGGTCAATGCAATTGTATTCAGAAATCTCAGCCTGGTCTGGGTTGGTTTTTTTTGGTTGGTTTTTTATTCCCAGAAACTGGCCAGCTTCAAGTGAAACCAGCCTGAGGATCTGAGCCACCTGCATCTGAGTGCCTGCATTTCCATCCTGCTTGGTATGGACAGGTTCTGCAGGGAGAATATAACACCAGGACCTTTCATCACACCCAAGCATAAAGCATCTTTTTGAAGAAAAACAAATAGCTTAATTCCTAAAAACTCAACTGTGAGAAGCCTCTCCTGATATAACAGTACTCCGCAGGAAAAGAAGGCAGAAGCGCATTCATGGCAGAAAAACCTGTAGCCAGAAATGTCACGATCCAGGTGAACCGCTGCAGACCCCAGCAAACATTCACACCTACAGAGCTGGGGCTGCAGTTTGTTTGCACCCAGCGTCAGTCCCAGACCAGCAGCGCCCCGGGCATGAGCTCGGCCACCCTGCCTTGCTTCCCCACAGGCAGATCGCCCCAGAAGTGGGGTATATTCGAACAGGAACTGTACCATGGTCTGTACGCTGAATCACGTAGCAAAAATGGGAAAAAGGATTATTGTGAACACTAACAAGAAGCCTCCGAAAATAACCTGCCTTTCTGTAGGAAATTAATTTGCTAGCCCCAAATTGTTCTATGGACAAATTAAATCATTTCAGACTCCATGGCTGTCAACCTGGCAGCCTTCAAAGGAACTGATTCCCCATAAAAACATTTAAAAGCCATCAGATATCTGGTAAAGGTGAATATAGATAGGATTATGAACATACACCATGCTTGTGTGGGATACAAGAACAAAAGGATCATCTTAGTGTGAAAAATTAGTACCAAAAATCAAAGTTATACCAATGAGTAATTTACTTAATTTTTATTTTTTATTGTAAGGCCTAATCATGTACCAGTGAGTTTAGTGTGTATGGATTAAGCTTATGGCATTTACTAATGCTGAAAATATACAACTGCTTTTGTAAGACCCTGTAAATAAAATTGCCTCAGCCAAAGAAACACTGGACTCCAACTGGTTTCAGATATTTTTAATACCCATAACCCCGAACCTCTGCTCAATGCGGTTTTCTTTCATGGTATAAGACTAATTATCATGAGAAATACACATTTCATAAAGAAGGATTTTATTTGCTTCATGTGCAAGTGACAAAGACTGAATTTGCAGGGCAGGTACATTTCCCCTTTTGCTTTAATTTTAAACTTCATTGCAATTTAGCAGGAATATTCCCTTCCTAGGACTATAAAAGCCAAGCCAGTAGAGCCCCTAACTCTTGCCCCACCAGCTCCCCAGCAGTGAGCGCTGCTGGGGCAGAATGCCTTGCACCTGCTGCATCCCATCCTCGGCAGGGACCACCCAGCTCCCATCTGGTGCCAGCCCCAGCGATGGGCTGGCCAGCCCTCAGCACCCCTCCGTGCCCCTGCAGGAAAAAGCAAAGGCTTGGAAGGGAGCTGTAGAGGTTGAGTGGCCGTACGGAGCCAGGGCAGACTTTGCTGGTACTTTACATGCAGAACACAAGAAGGCTGCAGATATTTTGCTCTAGCTAAAAGGCATTCGCCTCTCAACGTCTTCAGCTCGGAAAATTATCAACTATTCCGCACACAAGGGCAGCTCCAGGAAAGGTTAGATTCCATCAAGGCTATTCTTCCTAAGCCTCTTTGCCATTTTCAAAGGCCATTTAATTGTGAGCTCTGGGGTTGGACCGGTGGGGGAGGATTTGTGTGTATGCCCTTATTGTGAGCACCGTCTGAAGTGAAATGCCAGCTCAGCAGTTTCAGGCAGCCTCAACCACACTTGGGAATGCTGTAGCATCCTTAATAGATCTGCAGCAAAGTGTTTGCCAGAGTTTCAAACTCTGGTGAACAAGGCCCTTTACAGCCTGCAAGTCAGAAAGACGTCAAAAGTCTAGTCTGAGTCCTCTTGAGTAGCAGCAGCTGAAGCAGAGCGAGAGTACGTGCAGAAATAAGTACTCAAAATGCTTTTCCAACAAACCACCAACACAAAAAGACATTGGCACACACAGCCAGCACTTCTGCAATATTGCACATGCTCAGAGGATGTATATTTTAATTTGGCTCTACATTTAGGTCAACTAAATTGATCACTAGCTTTTAAATGACAGGCGTTCTGAAACAAAAATATAAGTGCAGTCACTTGGCTTATTTTCCTCTTTCTCACCTGACCTGAGCTGCAGAAGTGGAAAGGAAATTAAAACCAGGCCTGAAAAGAGGACGAGCAGCAATGGCTAGTGGTGACATCTTGGCATGGGTGTGACTGGCACACTAAACACACTGATAATTCAGTGGGATGAAAGCATAGTCGTCACTTGATACGTCCTATGGGAACCACAGGACTACTTCATTAAAGGATGATTATATCATATCAGCAAGGATAATTTTTATGTAGGGAATTCTGTCACACCATGCCTGTGTGAACTCCTCTGCTCCTGCCAACAGCAGAGAGATTTGTCTCTCATCACTGTCAGCAGAGCCAACAACACACAGGATTGGAAACCTGAAATCAAGAGATGATATCCTAACAAACACACTGGCTGAATTACAGTTCCCTTGTTATGACTTGATCAGTTTGGACAAAATACAGTCATATTTTTTTCATTCTTTCTATATTACCTCTGAGCAACACCAGCAGCAGGAGGATTTGAAAGCAATGCTCCCCCACAACCAAATTCTTGCACAAATCCCCCCCCAACATTCCTGCACCAGCCACGCTGTAACATTCCCAAATCTTTTAACTGTTTTTGATTGCACTCCTTCTCCCTCATACCTTAAAAAAAAAAAAAAAAACTCTCCTGTATTCACTGCTCAGCTCCAGAGCAGAATTTTAGGTTGCAACTGCAGAGTCCTTTTTTAAACTCTTACAGCCTGCTTTATTGGTGATACCAGAGCCAGTTCTGCTGTGCTTCTCCCCACACCCTTCATTAGCAAATGCGACATGAACATGATGTGCAAATGCAGAGATGTGCATAGAACAAAAAATTCTATCATGTAGCAATAAATAGTTCCATTTACTCATAAAAAAGTGCCAAAATTATAGTGGCATTGTACAAAGCTCTGAACTCATCCCTTTTCAAACAACATGATTTACAATACTTCCCACCTTCTGGCTTTACAATAAATCAAACATTACTCCAACCACCTTATGACTGTTGTCAAAAAGCCAAAATAAACATGATAGTTGATTGGATTTTACTAAAGTAACCTAATGCAACTGAAAGAGCTTTTATGAATAGACACTACCTCTCATTTAAAAGGAAAACATTTTCAACAGAGATGACAGTGATTGCAGAGAAAGACTTAATATTTCTCTTTTTACAGTGCTTCATTAATTCCTAAGCCAGAAGTTAGTGCTATGGAAAGTATTAGCAATGTAAAAAGGTGGCACTACTTTGTGCTTTACAAAGAGCTACTGTTTTCATCTGTAAATCTAGAGACTACTGATCTGTGCAGAGATTACTTCTCTTTAAGCCAAGGATCAGCGTCTCTTCAGCAGGAACTTGACTTTAGCCTGTTTTATTGGCTTTTGCAAGATTTATCAGACTGCTGAAGGCAGGCACCGATACATATTAAAGTTTCTTGCCGATACTGGAAATGAAAAATAGGAGAAGGGCCAAATATCAGCTGTCAAGTACTGAATTGTAACCCTTTTTTTCTCCCCTTGATGTTAAACATTCATTTTGTCTGCTCTGTCAGGGGAAAAGATTCCCGCTCAGTGGCTTGGTTTGGGTGAGCCTTGCCCCCCCCGGCTTGTCACTCTCGGCTGATCTATTTGCTTTCCAAAGCCTCTCCTCTCCACTTCTGCCAAAGCAATTTCACTGCAGGGTCTTGTCAAATCCAGGCTCAGACAAGCGATTGCCTTGAACAATTCCTTAGTGCTAAAAAGGTCAAAGATCCCCGATATAACCAGGTTCCTCGTTTCCTCTGCTCTGTATACATACTCCTGGCAAAACCCACCTCTCTGCCCGACTCCAGTACGAGACACCTCCGGTGTCCCAGGCTGCAAGATGTTTTACAGCAGCTATTAAAAGGCAATATAAGGTGCCATATAGCAACAAGAAATACAGCACTTGCAGCGCAACCGCCCGGAGGGAATCCCCTTCCAACCTCTTCTGCCTATTAACTTGAAAGATTACTTCTAAGCGTCAAATTACGGGGGGAAGAAGCCGTACAACCCCGAGCACGCTTGTTTTCAGGAATTCCGCGGAAGTTCACGCCCGCCCCGAGGTGCCCCAGAGGCGATGTGCCACGCAGGTGAGGCCGTGCAGCACCGCGCTCGCCCCGGGAACCTGCGGAGTAACGAGGCGAGCGCCGCGCATCCCACACCGCCGGCACCGCCGCGATTCCCGCCTCGGCTTCTGCCCGAGCCGGGCACCGGTACCGCCACCGGCACAGGCACAGGTACAGGCACAGGCACAGGCACAGCACAGGTACAGGCACCGGCACCGCGGTGCAGCCACAGGCACAGCACAGGTACAGGCACAGGTAGCGCCACGCGTGCGTGCCGCTCACACCGCCATCTCCTACGTGTGCCAACGGGGCGCATCTAACCCTCAACTACGGCCTCGGGACCGGGGAAAAGGCGCCGAACCAAACGCCCTTTCAAGTTCTCAGAAGAAAGCCGGCGGCAAGTTGCGATTTCCCGTGCCAGCGATGACAGGNAGGGCACCGCGCCCCTCGCCGGCCTCGCCGGGCTGTGCCGCTGTTGTGGAGGCAGCCCGCGGGGCTTCCTCGGGCTTTTCCTTCTTGTTCTTGTGGGTGTTCCTTGCCCTGGCCGGCTGGAGAGAGAGGTGTGCTGAGAGGCCGCTGATCAGTTCGCCGTCAGCGGGCTTGGGAACAAAACTTAGCTAAAATGTGCACCGAAGCCAGGCAGATTTGAAATGGGCCGTGACCTGCACTTTTCTCTCTTTTTTTTTTT
>WBMY01004625.1:64041-301836 GCA_013397315.1 Donacobius atricapilla
TTCCAGCGTTTAATTTTGGTGCTTAAAATGCCGAGTGGTTTATTTATGAGTGGAATCCTGCAATTTCATTTCTAAGGGCTTTCCTTGCTCCCGCAGGGAAGGAAGGGTGAGCTTTCCCCCTGGATCTGTCAGTGCAGAAGAAATAGTTCTGCTCACGCCGAGCTACTGTTGGAACGTTTCCTTGCTTTAATTCCTAGGCAATGTGCATTACACAAAGAAAAGCCAGCAATCTCCTTTCAGCGTCACAAGCACTTCCAATCCGCGTGGCCAGTCTCCCCTCATGCATGTTGTACATCTGTGTCCTTTATTCATTAAAATGAGGCTCCTGGTCCTTCCCACGACCCAAGTAGTTTTTCAAGCCTTACATATTGTGATTTCCTGGTAAAGCCACCCCAAAAACAATGTCTTTCGAATCAGATTCATAGAACGGTTTTGGTTGGAAGGAACCCTAAAGAGTATCTAGTTCTACCTTCTCTGCCACTGGGCCAGGTTGTCTCCATCCAGCCTGGAGTACTTCCAGGGATGAGGCACCTCTGGGCAACCTGTTCCAGTGCCTCACCACCCTCACAGTAAAGAATTTCTTCCTAATATCAAATCTATATCTATTCTCTATCTTTCAAATGTACAAAAGGATCTCCCTGTTTTTACACTGGGAGGATGCATACCTAGAAGCATGGAAAATTCATCCCACCTTTGTTACATGGATGTCAGTAGGCATTGAAGTTGGAGGGTGTTAGCCTAAGCACCAGGAAATTTGGGGCTCCCCTTATAAGGCTCCAGAGAGTCGGATTATCAGATTTTAAGAAAAGTTCAACAAGCAGTTCAAGGAAAGCCCATTTTTTTTTTTTCTAGAAGCATTAATGTGAGAGAAGTGCAAAGTTCAACCCCCCCCAGGCCCTCAAATGTAAATATAAAAATTATTGGAACTAAATGCTAAATTCTCATAGTTAGTAGATGATTTGCTTTAACAGGTCTAACTCATAGTTTTCAATAACCCTGCATCTGTAATACTATCCCAATATGGAAAGAAAATAGAGAAATAATTTTTGTGTAAACGTAAACCACCATGTTAAAATTCATTAGACAGTGAATTTTCCATTTAATTCAGTGGACATGGTATTAGATCAATTGCTCTAGCTATATCTTAGTTTTGACATGAATAAACTGGCTGAAGGCTGTCAATTGTGTTATATCAGCAGTCTCACATTTTTGCATTTTTAGCCAAGTTTTAAGAAGTGACAAAACTCTCTGTAAGTCTTTAAAATAGGATGATTTTCATCCTAGTTGGGAGGAACCTCCGGGTTCACTACAAGGAGAGAGCAGCTGCTCGTGTCATACAAAGGGACGGGTAGCCAGAGGCCAGACATTTCACAGCAAAAGTGGTTTGTTTTCCTTCAGAAATATCTAGCGCTGATTCCCCGATACACATTCCTTCAATTTTCACTGTTTCTGGAGCTTCCTGGCCTGCCTTAACAGAAGCTTGATGCTGCTATTATCATGCTGGTCTCCTTTCCCATACAATAGTGCCAAGTAATAAGAATTTAAAAACCAGTCTGAATTTCTCATACTTTGCATAATCTTCTTTCTCCTTGAGTTACAAATAAAGCATTGTATTCAATTAGACTCACAGCAGGTGAAAACCCCAATTAGTGAATCCATTTTCTTGGCTCCTTTTCCCTACCTTACACCCACACAACACTTTCTTTTTTTTTTTTTTTTTAACAATAAAGGGTAACTCTGAGTCATTCTCCAATTGAAAAGCAAATTAACCCTTTGATCTCCCAAATCAAATTATTAGTCACTCAAGAACATCCAGGGTGAAACAAGAATGTTGAAGGATTAAGGGATTAAGGCCTATTGACTTTATAAATTGATTTTTTTAAAAAAAATCTATTTAATGTAGTTCTGATTGTTTTCTCCAAATTCACAAAAGCTTTTAGCTGTTTTGATTGACCTGAAGATTATATTTTTGCAGTATAATGTGCACAAGTAATACCACTCTTACTCCAAATTATTTTTAAACTATCTGTAATTTATTGAATGAATATATTTTGTTTGCAATGTAAGTGGTTACTGTATTTGGCATTTGTAACTGAAGCCAATTTTTATGCCATACTTAATTTTAAGCCATTTATTTGATAAAAGATAGTTATCTCCCTATTACAAAAAAAAAAAAAAAAAAAAAAACCACAAAAAAAACCAAAAAAAAAAAAACCCAAAAAAACACCAAAAAAAAAAACCCAACCAAAACACAAGATTACAGAGTTTTAATTCCCTGTGGTACTTTTCTAATGCAAGGGCTACTCAGTCAACTTGTGCACCTATATAGAGACCTTAATCAGAAGAAGAGTAGTGTTTATTTCTCCTATATGGCTGTTTTGTTCTGGACTGTATCTAATCAATGTATCTATGTCTTCAACATTTAATAACAACAGGCGCTTAAAGGGGAATCATTGATTGGCTGCCTAAAAATGAGTGAGGATATTTAGAAGTGGTCTTAATATCCCAAAACTCTTTCAGGAAAAATGAAAAATAGAAAGATGGCTTGGATTTGCAGTCACTCTGACTGCATTGCTCACTGCCCAAAGGTTCACTGGAATTTATGCATTTAAGGAAACAAATTTTTCAGTTTTAATAAATTCTTCTCAGAATGTTGTCCCTTTTGATGGAGAAAGAGCCAGAGTCATGTACACATAAAAATTAATTATATGAACATAAAATAACTGATTCCTTAGCATTAACACTTTAGTATAAATCTTTGTAAGTTTTATGTACAAGATTGCCATCATCACTCCATGTTACAGACAGATGTGCAAACCGTGTTGCAGAAATGAGTAGGGACTTGCCTGAAACTAAGCTAGACAAGGTACAAGTTTCCTTGTAAATTTAGCATTTTAAGAGTTAGAAAACTAAAGCAACATTTCTTTAATTTTACTGGCATTGAAAGTGAAGGTACATTTTTTACTAGCTAAGTCTTGCTTCTAGAGCTCTCTGAAGTGTGTAGCCTCCTTGTAAGTGTGGCTTTACCATTTCTCAGTTATCTGGGCAGTGGATTAGTTTGCTTTGCATTTAAGAAGATATTGTGGTGCCCTGCGTTTGGCTGGCTAATCCGTTACACTGTTTGAGTCTATTTTCTTTTTCTTGGTATAAATAAATGCTAAAAATCACTTGGGATGGCACAATGGCACTTTCCTGGATCATGTGTCCTAAATATGCTCCAAGGGCTGACACCTCCAGGGTGTCTGGGCAATTATTTATTGCTCTCTCAGAACAGCCAAGAAGAGAATACTGGTTTGGATGCTGCTAGTTTATTTCAGGATTTTTTTTTTTTGCCTTTTTGCACATTACCACTGAAAACGTGTTAAAATACTGTAAATGCAATGAAGAAAATAGTTTTGAAATGCTCAATTCTTTTTCCCCAATACTGCACTGTAAGTTAAAGACCTAGTAAAGCTCAGTATACTTAAAATCAGTTATTTACACCATAGGACCCTGGGGAAGGAGCCTAGCCCTCCCTGTGCAGAGGGAAACCCAACCTCTGACCCACATGAAGGATGACAAGCTGGTGCTTCTTCTTACCCAGGGCTCATTCTCTACACTCGAAGGCAGGTAACAGGCAAATGGAGCTCACAAGAATTTGCTTCACTGTTATATTCTTGGAATAGACAGAGGAAGACATATCATCTTTTCTTTTTGTTATTATTTTTTTTAAACTAATTCTGCAGTAAACATTACAGAGCTTGCAGCAATGTAATGCCCGGTATGGAAAGTGTCGGTACCCGGCACGTGTGACAGGAACACTTCTGTTCCTGCTGAATGCACAGTGGCGCAGCTTTCACATCCCTTTGGGCTGTACTTGCTTTTACCACAGTAAGGACACCTGATTAAAAGTGAAATCTGAGTCACCCTACAAGATGGGTACAATGGAGCCTCAGGAGCAGCCCGTGTGTGCCTTATGTTGCACCGCACTGCATGCTGTTGCTGAAAGGTGAATGAGAGGGTGCCTGTCATTTTGAATATATTAAATATATGTATGAATTCCAGCCTGAGCAGATCTTGGAAAGGAAAATTTCGAGAGGCTACATTTATTTTTTAAGGTGATAGTGACAGCAGCAGAGTGTTCAGTCTCTACTGGCACGTGTATGACCTTGAAAAGAGGAGCAGAGTGGGACTGAGGGTGAGTATGGTTGCACACATCGCTGGAAGGGGCAGCTTGCACATCCTGATCCCACCAGCACCATGAGCTCTTCAGGTAAGCTCCTGTAAATAGCAAAAGCTCTTTTCTCCATTCCATAAGAAACCACAGCAAAGAAAAAAAAAAATTAAGGAAGGAGTAACCCTTACTCTTCTGGGATGGAGATGGAGTGTGAATAGCCCCAAAAATAGGAGATCAAGAATCAAAATGCTGACATAACGCTAGGAAAAACAAAGTACAAAAACCCCTTCTGAAGTAAGGCTTTTGGAAAGCTAACAGGAGGAAAAAAACATGTATATATTAAAAAAGAAGACTTAAAATCTGTTAACCGAAAACTCAGGTCAAACAAAATTGCCTGCTGATCTTTACAATGCACTTGAAAAATTATAATTAGACCATAGTAAATTCTGGGTTTGAAGAATCTGTATTGGTAAAATGAATGGTTATCATTACAGGGAGTAGGGTTGAGAAAAAAAATGCAGACTAATAAGAATAAATTAAAGAAAGCAGCAAAGACAAACTCCATTTCTGTCTTTTCTTTGCATGCCCAGTTGGAAATAAATTATTGTTTTGCCTCCTGGAGGGATTAAAATAAGAAGGATTTTATAAACTCTCTCACTCACTGGCTCTCTTTTCACCTCAAAATCTTTCTTTCTATGCATAAAATTATGTGTTGCGAACACAAAAGCTGGCTTACAAAATGATTAACTTCTCTACTGTTTCCTATCAATGTATAGATCTCAATATCAAGAAACTCTGTATCTTGCAGTCCTACTTCACTCAGGCCCAGAAAACCTGATCCTAGCTACTGCACACCCTGCATTCCCAATCCCTAACAAGCTGCTCCCTCTTCCAAAAGCTTCAGACATTAAAGGAGAAGAATGCCTTCTTTTTTTTACTGATTTACTTTTTGGTTGTGTTGCATTCCATAATATACGTATTTTTGATATTATTAAAGCTATTCTTTGTGACTAATATAATACAAACAGATTTATTTATTTTTTTTTTTTACATTGAGGACTTTGTTTCAAAATGTCTCTATGCAAATATCATATAGAAGAGAAATACTCCCTTAGGGAAAAAAGCCACTGAGATCATGCTTGGAGCTTTTTTACTAGGATATTCCAATGATAAGGCTGCAGTTAGGTAGTAAAAGAAGAGAACAATGAAATCTGTGGCATTTTATGACAGCTATGTATAGACAAGTTCCCAGTCAGACCACTAGTTGGGCAGACTTTGCACCTTTGAATTAATACATTCGTGTTTTGCTATCTGTATTCTGCCTTCATTTTAGCAGTGGATGCTTTGCTGTGCTCTCACAGAAACTTGTCGTTTCTCTTGCTTTACAATGTGTGTTGAACCTGTCCTAACTATCTTACTGTTTCATCAATGATTATAATACACCACACATAGTATATAATTCAAACTCAGGAGGCCCTGCCCATTTTTATGTACACATAGACTTTTTCATCCTCTTCCTAGAGATGTTGAGGCCGCTGACCTTAGCAAAGATCAGTTTGAGATCTACTAACCTTTTCCCTTGATTGGGCCATAAATAGCCTTAATGTGAGAAAGGGACGGTTCACCCGTCCTGGTAAATCACATTGATGTAGTTTCAAAACTAGAGAGCCTTTAGCTTCTCCCAATACCCTGGTGTAACATGAGCAAAGCTTAGTCCTTCTGCATGGCAAGACTGCTTTGCTCTCCCTTCCTAAATGTCTTACGTGGGGATCCAGAAAGCAGAGCACTGCACTTAGGGAAGGGACCAGCCCAGAGAAGTTGATGGTAGAGGGGACAGCTACACCTAACTGGCCTCACCAGTAATTCCATCCAGACTACCTCCTTCATCTGATACAGGTGACATTTCTCATCATTGATTTGCATAGAAATGCAGCTTCAGGTTCAGGGTTGTGCAACTACTCCCAGCCGGAGGTTAGCAGGAAAAAAATGGTGGAAAGCAAAAGCTTCTCGTCTGCCATTTCTGAAATTGAACTTTTTATTTAATTTCTGAACAATATCCCATGAAAAAATATACTTTAGCTAGAAAATGAGACAATTATTCATACAGCTCTGGCAGCACCCTTTAATGGCAAGTGGCAACAATCTCATTTTGTCCATGCCAAAGAGTGAAAATTAGTGTTTATAGGCATTTGAAACAACTATAGGCACACAGATGCCTGCATTAACTAGGGCTTCCAGACAGATGAACCAATATCAGCTATAATGGAGCCATGTCCTAGGGCACAGATATTGTTTTATCCTAATTGAATCTAAAAGTATGTTAGCACCTAAATAGTTCAGTAAAGAGGGATGTAAAGGAATTTTGAGGTAAGATAAAAATTATTTCTTAGTAAGTGGATTTCACTGATGAAAAGGATTTCATTTAAGTATCCTGTGGCAAGTCCAAGCATTTATGCTTTAGCACATGCTCCACATAATTCCAGACAGCTTCTGCACCTTCCATTTACTTAACTATAATATGATTCTCCCTCCAAAGTGGTGCTCCCAGCTTTTACACTTAGATATCTTTGTGTAACTCCTCCTATCCTCAGCACAGTAGCTGGCAGTTAATTCAGGGAAGAATGTGGGTGCTAGCTGATAGGAAAAAGTTTTTCTAAACTATATTCCACAGTTTAAACTTCATGCTTATTGAAGCCTAATGACAGCATTTAGTGGAATTCAATATCTAGGTGCACTTTCCGTACTTCATATGTTACATTTGAGCTAAACGTCTCGCAGTGCATCTCAGAAAGGTCTCAAATAGACTGCAATTCTACTGGCATACTTTCATTCAGTTTTCTGATCTCATTTTTTTAACAGAAAATTGAATAAACGTGCAAAATGATGATTTCCTTTCTCGCAACACAGACAAATTTCACTGTAAAAAATTTGCAATGAAAATCAGAAATGCCTTGTCTGCTGCCCAAGTCAAAGAGCCTTGACATTTATGATCAAAGGTACACAGATGAATTCAAGGACATACCACAGTCCAGCACTGAACCAAGAACAATGGTGAATGTGTTTAGCTCAAAATCAGCCCAAATACTTTTTTTATTTCTATACTGAGCATTTTTCCACTCTGAACTAAACAAACCTTTGTGTTTGGAACTATTTGCTGCATCTTTAGGAAATTGCTTTCAAAGGTGCAATCTAAATCCTGAACAATCCGCACAGTCCTAAAATATTAGGGATTTAAATATTGGTTATGGTTCATATTAACATTCTTAGACTCCTGCTGCTACATCTAACTCCTGTGAACACATTATCAGAAACGTCAGCCTACAGATCTGCTATATCAAAATCTTCAGCTTTTTCTAAAATAGTCCAACCTTAAAGAGAAAATTCTTATTGCTAGCACTAAGTGAAGTTACCCATCTTTATCAGCTCCCTCACTGCAGGACACAGAAAGCCAGATTATTTTAAAAGTTCAAGATACCTTATTTCCTATTATCATGCCTAAGAAATATCACACATTTTTTTGTCACCTTCTTACCAGGAAAAAAAGAAGGTGCTAAATTCAACCAAGATTTCTCTGTATCTACATGGTACACTACAAATGCAGAGCACAGCACTCAAGCCATTTGATTATTTAATAATGTCCAGAATTTGATATTTTATACTGGAATAAATTTAATATATAGGTATCATATTGTGTACTGAGTGAAAGATTTTCTAACTGTCATTAAAGTTAAAAAGAAGGATCTTCTAAAGTCACACCTTCTGTCTCACAAAACATTACAAGTGTTTGAGCATTCATCTCTAATCCGAAAATAACAAAATCAGTTTGTCATATATAAAAAAAAATAAGGTGTTGTTTCAAATCATCATTCTTTTCTTCAGGTAAATAATTTTTCGTCAATTACTATCAACAGCTCTGGTCTGTGGTTGCCAACTTTAGAACAAAATGTAATTTTGCAAATAATTATCACCACTTTAGTTAATGCCTTTATACTAACACACATCAGGCAAGAGAAAATAATAATAATTAAAAATGACACCTTTAACCTTATATTTTAAATAAAACAGGGTTAGGCTGTTATTTCTAAATACTTTTGTACTTTAGCAATAAAATTTATTTTTCTTATGGACATTTTAGTTTTTATCATTGTTGAGAAATGAGTCTCTTGTTATTTTTCCACGGTTTTGTAGCTGCAGTTGCTCTTCATTCTCATTCTTAAAGTTCTACTGAAATTATTTTTCAAATTATTATCCTTCGACCCATGTCCGTCAATTTGTTCTGTTTTAAGGGTAACTAACAGAGCAAATAATTTATTAAGGATAAAAATAATTTTGCAAAGATTTGCAGAAGCTGACACACTAAGAATTCTGCCAAACAGAACCCAAGTAGAGAGTGGAGGATTAGACCCCATCTAATCCACTGTTTTTTTCAAACCAGGGTATTTAATACTGAACTAAAACCTTTGGAGAGTTTCATTTTTAGCTGCTTTCCATATTAACGTTTGCTCTAAGAATTACAATTTAGGAAACAACCAAAGAAATGCATTTCGTGTTTGTGAGTAAGGTATCAATCACTGAAAGTCTTCAATTCCCCAAATAAATTTCCTTTTTTTACTTTATGCCATATTTTAATTTTTCTGATAGTTTTCATTATAAACATTATACTTCACTGAGCTTTAAAATTTAAAAGAAAAAATTAAAAGAGAATTTATGCAATGAAAACAACCATTTGGTGATGAAAGTACCCTGTGCTTGATAAGGGATGAAGAAAGTGACTGTTTTTACTAATTATTTCCATATCAACATTGTACATGAAATTTGCATTCAGTTTGGAGAAAACCAGACCATTGGGGCTGTGTCTATGTTGCCATTTAATTAAAGGATTTAGTCTATGAAATAGCCAAGAGAGAGCAACTCTCCAAATGTGGCAATATTTTGGCTGCTTGAACTTTCTAGTGGCATATTATCTTAGTTACACTGTTATGTGTGTCTGCCCTGAGAATAATGTCATTTCTTGGTCCAGATTTCACACAGTGACCCTTTACTTGCTGCTGACAGGTAGATGGCCCTACAGCAGGCCATGGTATTCCTCTGCTTCCCACTTGGTGGACCCAAAGCATGGGACCTGTGGACCCAAAGCATGGTTTCCTTCACATTTATAAGTTTTGATTTTAAAAATGTAGTTTTTAAAAATTTCAAATTATCTGGCCAAATGTGGGAGTTGATGCTGCTGAGCTGCTGAAAAAAAACATGGAATCTTTTTGAAACAAGTTGGGCTTGTCCCTGCAGAATAAATCCATCATATGAAGTGGCTACAGCCTCCCCCTACTCTGGGAAGCCAGACGAGTTCTAGATCAGTTCAGATGCCTGGGATTTACCTGACACGCAGGACAGTCACAAATTCTTTGCTGCACTAGATCCTCAAGCTTCTGCGATGAGCTTCACAAAGAAACCATTAGCTAATCAAAGTAAGAATTTTTAAGCAGGGGATTTTCTGTCCAGAAAGCACCTAATATGAAAAAAGCAAGTCACTACCAATGAAGTTTGCTGAATACTTTATATGTAATTTCCAAAGTTTGCAGCAGTCAAATTTCCTGAGGAAAACAACTATTTTTTCCACTATGTTTTTTTTTTTCCTGTAAACTGGCAGAATTTTTGACAGAATTATCAAATTGAGGAAGCACTCTCAATGCATATTAGCCTTTCATTCTCAGATTTTCTTTATATACAAAGCAATAGTTTAGGTAGAAATTTCTGTAAGAAATTGGTAAAAGGTAGGATATAGAAGAATATTTATCTGCTTCCTGGACTGTCTGTATTCACACAACACTTCTGCATCTTGCCAAGTTTGTGAGCTGCAAGAACACAGTGTGTAGTGACGATGCTCTAACCCTTTAATGCCTTGCAAACTACACACTGAGCTAAATTTTACTTCCAAACAAAATTTTGGCTGCATTCCTTAGTGAGGACACGTTGTTCTCGCTTTGACAGATTATCCCATTCACTCACTTAAAACAATTTGATGCTTTTTTTTTTTTTAAACTTGTTCCTAGATGGGCCCAGTTTATATAATCAGCTACCAACTCCAACACTGAAAAAGACAGTTCTTATTTTCTTAATTTGGGTCATTATGCTAAAATCATATTTTCTCTACTTTGTTGGGGTTTTTTTATATATAATTTGCAATTATGAGGACAATTTAAAATACCTTTTAGAGCAAAATCAAGTGTCTATTATATAGTTGTTTTTTTTTTTTTTTAATAACTCAACATTTAATTAAATGCATAGTTGGCAAGAAATTCAGCACTGGATTTCAGTGAATAAAAAGAATACCTAATCCTAAGCAATGCAGCAGTATTCTATGAGTCTATATTATTATATATTGTGTAAATATAATTATTGGCTTTATAGTACCTTTTAAACAGAGATTAATTGCTCTGATCCTCCCTGCCTTTAAACCATCAGACTGACCACAAGTAAGTATGTGGAATTTGAGAAGTAGTATGAGTAGTAAATTGCTAAAAATACTGAAACACCAAGCCTAGGTTGTTATATATTTATAGGTAAGAGCAGAACAGAGAATGCTATTTTTAAGGAGGCTCTTCAAATTTATTTAATTGGTTAAAAAAAAAAAATTGGTCTACTGGAGCATAATGGCATTATATGGCCTTATATTGAGGAGTACAGGTAGAAAACAAGGGGAATTTTAGGTCTAACTGCATTTTCTGTCAGCCAATATCTTAACCTAAAAGGATCATCTGGTCAGCCTCTTCTATGGTGTAGAGTTAATGAACAAAAGTGGTTGCATCTTTTGCAGCCACAAGAAGAGGACAAAGATGGATAGGAAAGCAGTGGCTATACTGTATAACAACTTCCAGCTGCAGTATCATCTGTCTACTGGTAGGTATGGTTAAATAAATAAATGATCAAAAAAAAAACCTAATTAAAAAAACCCCAACAATGTCAGGATGACTTTTTGTAAATAAGAACTTGCAAGACAAGTGATATGAAAGCAGCAAGATGATTAAAATGCAGTATCTTATTTATTATACATTAGGTAGATCAAAGCTCCTCAGAGATAACAAGGCACTGATTGGGGGCTGCCACCTGTTTGGTCTCACTAGCTGTGGAAATCTGTGAGGTGAAGCTGTGTTAAAGGTTGTCAGTAAATGCTGCACTTATGAATGGCTTGTATTGATAAAAGAACCCCAAATTATTCTTATTTTGCTGAAAAGATTTACTCATTTTTCACCAGCACATATATTACTTTCTTAGTTAAGACAAAAAGGATATGCTATGTAATTCAGGAAGGTTTCAGAAACAAACAAACATACAAAAAGAAATTGCAGGCAAATGCTCTATCTTGATACACATCACTTTATTAAATTGGTGGTAAAAAAACCTGAAGAGTACAAAATCAGAATATATTTGAGCTGTTGTTTTGGAAAGTGCTGAGCCTTGCAGCAGACTGAGCTCAGAGAAGAAAGATTGTGGCAAGCAAATTGTCCAGGAAAAGTAAAATCTGGACAATGAGGCAGGAGGCAATTTTCTCAATTTTTTGGGGTTGGTTGCCTTTTTTGTCTAATGTCTCCACAAAGAACAGAACAGTTGTGACTTAAGGAGATGCTTGGGTATAAATGTCTAATGGTTATTGGCAGGATCTACTGTAGAGCAAGTTGAGAAAAGTTGAAAATCCGCAAGATGCAACAAGGGAAGGCAAGGCACCAACAGTCTTTGTCAGGGTCCCTGAAGTGTGCCACAGAACTGGTTAAAGAGACGAGCAGAACTCCAGTCTGGAGATGTCAGAGCACCACTGGGCTCTCAGGTCTTTAAATGACGTAGGAGATAAACGTAATGCATAACAGCAAGAAAAGGGGAGTCAGTAAGAGTAAGAAAGGTTTCTTTAAGTCAGTGGAAACTTAATTTGAATGGATAAAACTGGAGAAAAAGTTTCTAAGTACTTTAAAAGTCATGTGTTCCAAAAGAAGAATTGTTTGGGAGGTCCCTGGGTGTTATAAATACACCCACTGACCAAAACCAAGTCACACTGACACAGGAGAAACGATTCCCCTTGGCTGACTCAATTCAAAGCAGAGAAGACTACTGTGAGACCACATGATATGGGCATTCTCTCACAGGCGAGTTTGACAAAGGATTCACACTGACAGACTCTTTTCCACTCCTTATTTCTAGAATGGTGAACAAATGCCCCAGAGCAAAGCAGCACGGAGGGTTTTGCGCTCGATTTTCTCAAGAGAGCACCGTACAGATACAGATTTGCGTTTTGCTAGCGGCAAATGTTTATTCCACAATATTTTGGGCACTGATGTGAAAAAACATGATACAGGAGAGGGAATGCTGAGAGCCACATTCTGATCCCTTTTAGAGTACTAAAAACAAGAAGTAGCTTTGCTGAAATCAATGAACATATCTCTCGATCCATGCAAGCTGCTTTAAAAGCAGAACTTAAATTAGATTTCCAAACTTCTGGCAGCAAGTCTGATGAGAGTCTAAACTGCCACCACCATAACCTGTGAGTCTTCTGCTCATTTCAGCAAGTATAATCAACTATTTATTCCTCCTTCAGACTGGAAACAGGAGCAGATATAATAGCATATGAAAGTAAGTTTTAACATATAATAACCCTATTAGTAATGTTTTAATTGCTTTAGTGCCATAGCAAAATTAAAATAGTGGGAAAGCAGAAGAATGAGAAATGTGCAGAAATAAATATTTGTCAAATACAAAGATATAGAACACTGTCTGCAATGGAATTGTTCAGTAATATTACAGCAGCATTAAAAGCATAAGCACTTCCATTAAAAAGCTGTAATTAGGAAACAAATAAGGTAAGTGCAACTATAGCCAGAAACATAATTTCATGGTGGTTTATATCAAAATAGCTGACTTTAGATTCTGAAGTTCAAACCAGTGTCTAACCTCTAATTTTCAGGTGATACTTAAGATAACCTGAAGTATAGAGCTAAGACACGATATTCAACAATGGTGTCCTACTGGCTAAAAAGATCTCGATGACAGAAATCTGGAAGAAATTCCTTTCTAAACACTGAAGTAAAATTTCAAGATGCCTATATTCCCAATTACTTGCACTAAAAGTTTATAGATGAGAAATAAAAATGTGGTTTTGGTTTAGTAGTTCTAACTCTTGGTTTTTATTTTTTATTCCTGTAATCATTGACATTTCCAGCTACAAAATGCAGTCTGTTACACTTAGGAAAACAGCTGCAAGGCACTTATTCCCACTCTCTGGGGTTTCTACAGGCTGAAGCTGGGTATGATTTTAAGGAAGAATAATTTATGAAACAGAAAGTTGAGGATATTTAATTTGCTTACTTTTACTTCCAAAGTTTTCTCTCTGTTGGGGAAATCTGCAACTAGTATGGCAAAAAAATCTGAAATCCATGCTCACAGAAGTTCATCTCCTTCTGTATTTCCAGACCAAATTGCAGAAACATCTTTAATGAAGAACAGCTTCAGCAGCTTTTTCAAGGGTATGCCTAAGTAGAAAGTACATACGTATATTTGGGGAAACACAGAATTTCACTGTTTTGGATAAATTAGAAACTTGCAATTTCCTCTCATTTGCCACACCACTGCTCAAGGATCTGTGTGAGAATGAATGAAGTCTGGAATGGAAAAGAGTAGCCTGTCACAGATCCTTCCTCTCTGCCTGTCACTTTTGCAATAAACAAGGCTAACAACCCCTTGCAATTCAGGTAAGTATTACTAATGATATTTTAGTTCAATTACTGCAAAGAGATAATAATCTGAAAATATTTCCAAAGCTGATTTAAAGAAGGTGAGTTACTTAATTTATGATTATAAGATTCAGCAATGCAAGACACTAGTATTAAACTTAGATTTACAAAGAACTTGCTTAGACAGAATGCTAGGCACAAAACCTTTTAGTTAAATGAAGACTACATTCTGGATTCAGTGAAAATTACTCCTTTTTTATGATGCTACTCTCTTCCACTGAATTTATCTGTGAAGATCAAATGGCAAACTTCTCCAAAACATTACAGTTCAGTAAGTATCTTCACTGCAGTAGGATATGAAAGTCTAAAAAAGAGAAAATTAACTGCTTTAGCATGCTGTATCTCCCAGAAAGCACTTGACAAGCCACAAAAAAATGAAAAAAGTGGAGTGAATCAGCACAGGGGGAAAATGAACTTGAGCTAGCAAAACGGTGCTTCTGTAAAAGAAAGAGGTTGAACACATAAACATATATGTACATACTTCAGAATCTCAGAGTTACTGCAATCCCCTTCTGTGTTAAAGCCCTCCAAGAGCCAAACACCAAATGGCAACCTACCATGGGTAGTTTTTAGTTTATCTGAGAGTGATTTTCCTCAGGTATATAAGTATTCACCATTTTAAGGGTTTTCCAGTTCTGCAGGTTTTACTAGCTGAAAAATTAATCAAAACTGCAAGGGCAGGTACTAGAGAGGCAATCACTGTATGGAAATGTGCCCCATCTATTAAAATACAAGAATATCTTTCATGAAATGGGTAACACAACCAGCTTTTACAATGCACTAGAGTGTATTTACTCGTTAAAGACTCTTCTTTGCAAAATTACGCAAAATGAAGTATTTCAAGAAGATGAAGAGGAAAGAAAGCATCTTCCTGTGCCAAATTAAAACCCAGAGACATAATGCTAGAGAACATTTAGTTACTTCTGGTCTGTGCTCGTTACGGAAAAGCCAGGATACTGCAAAGTAAACCAGCAGTCCTACTGACCTCACCCTGCTCATCGTCTAATTCCATTAACATCTTTTCTCTTGCTTTGCTTTTTTTAACCCCTCTCTGCCTGCAAACAAAATATTTGTTTCTAGAGGAAAACTGCTGCGTTCCCAGTATTGATGTGCTTTTCGTTGAACCAGACCTATGTGAACAGGATGCCTCTGGGTACATTTAGGAGATGCAGTGCTAAACTCTTTCTCAAACTGCAAAATATTGCTGCAATGTGCTTCCAGACAATTAAGCCCTCTTTAAACTTTGAGGAGAAAAGGTAGCCAGCACTACCTCTTCCAGTAAAGGACATTGGAGCATGCTTATAATCTGCCTTGGTCTCCTTCAGCGGAAGATGCCATTTCTTCTTTCCATAATTCTAAACTGTGCATGACGAGATGATATTTGAATATTGTTTCACTAGATATGATGTGTACCATTTCATTTCAATTCCTGAGAAGAGGGGAATAAAGATAAATAAATAGCATCACTTAACCACCAAACCCAGCCCAGATGAGATTCACTCTCCACATAACAGGGGGACTGACCATGTTTTGTTGTGCATGTATCTTTTACAGATAATCAGCAGAATCTGTTACTTGGTACAAATTCTTGAGTAGAAATGACAGACTTTATATGAAACTGTACCATTGAGCAGCAGGCTGGCAAGGGATAAATGTCGCTCAGGAGGTTAGACATACACAGCTGTAGAGATTGTGAAATTCAACCTCTGCCCTGGAAAATAAATACCTTGAAAAAATTGAGATATTCTAAAACAGTGGCATCAAAATGAGTATAATAATTTTACCTGTAAGATATGGGCTTGAGCCTTTTCTATTCATGAATGACAAGTGAAGAAAAATCTTTTTTTGGAAACAAAAGCACAACAAAACATTTGCTGTTGCCCTGAATACTAATGATGGAAGACTGTTGCTATGGTGATGCTAATTTTAACGCTCTTGCCTGTGGACTTCATATGAACTGCCCGTTTTAACTTTTGCAAATGTCATTTACAAAATGAAAACCCATTAATGACTGGTGAGGGCACAATGTTCCACTTTAATTAGAATAATAAGGAATGCTGATGCACAAAGTACAGGTTTGTGAATTGCTACAAAGCCCACACTGTCAAAATTAATTACCGCTGATGGGGACTTTGTTCTAATTTTTTTTCCAAAGGAAGCTTTAGAATAATACAACTGTAGCTTGACTTGAAGTTGAAAGCAGGTTCTCCTTTTATTAGCAAGGTGGAATAAAGAAATTTCAGAGACTGACAGTATGGTAAAAAGTACAACGGAGCTTAGAACTGTGACTGAGCCATGCTAAAGGAGCACCGATTCCAGCAAAGGGGAAATACAAATGCCAATGCTGCCAGGGGAAAAAAAAAAAAATCAGCTAAACACCAGCTCAGAAAAGCAGTTGGGAATTTGAAAATAGAGTAGGTGTTTTTGAAGAACTTAAAAAACAAAAATAAATTGAGTGGGTGCTGGGATATGATTCTGATTTAAGTTAGTGGGGTATTGCTGTGACTTGTTAATTGTGAAGTGCTGAGACAAGGAGATGATGTTTAAAAAACCCAGCATAGATAGTAATAGTAATCTCTTTTTTAAAGCACCAAGCCCTTGCACATCATGAGAATACATCTCTCATGAGAAGGGAAAAAGTTGCAACTACCATTTCTAATTTTGGGACAATGTCTGAGCATATAAAGTAGGTGCTATACTGCTAACAGCGTGTCAGTAGTACTGACTGCAATGAGGAAAGCATACTGCAGTGAAAAGCATCACAGACAGCTGCTGAGAGTACATTATACAGACTAATTGTTATTATTAAGAATCTCCATTGTCGCACTGTTTAGAGA
Source organism: Donacobius atricapilla (assembly GCA_013397315.1). NCBI lineage: Eukaryota > Metazoa > Chordata > Aves > Passeriformes > Mimidae > Donacobius > Donacobius atricapilla. The sequence goes on from WBMY01004625.1 coordinate 80,811, forward strand.
ATCTAATTTGGAGTTGAGATCCATTGTGTTGCATCCTGCATTAACAGAAAGGAAACTTGCCTTCTCTTGTGAAGAGCTGAGCTGGTGAAGGACTTGATTTGTTTCCATGCTACGTCTCTGGTTCAATGTGAGATTGCTGGAAGTCCGACTGGTGTGAGGATGAATAGCTGCTAAAATATTTTTCTAAATTCTCATTCATGATAAACTACGGTTTAATGAGTAGCTGAACTTTCTTCCAGCATGAAATCCACTCTGAGTCTATTGGTATACTCCAGCGCTGTTTTAAAATGGCCTGGCCAATTTTGCCCTTGAATTGCTGGCTATTGTGCAAGCCTCTGTACTTAAACACAGCTCTGCACTCAAGGCGGCTGGAATTTCATGGTATTGTACTAAAGAGAAATACAACAAAAAATACAGATTTGACTGAGAATGATTGTGTCTACCAGGTCTGATTGTAAGTTTTTCTGCCCGTGATTCATTAACTCAGAACTTGTTTTCTCTTGCTGTTAGGTTTGTGCAGAGGTAGCTGGGTGACCACTGAACAGCACAGTCATCAAAGACCTTCTTCAGGGAGCACACACTCTTCATATAGGGTTGTTCAGAGAGAAGGGCTTGATGTTGAAAACGCTGTAACACTTTCAGCTAATACCTGTATGCTCTGTGCAGCTGCTGGGTGCAGCTGTACCTGGTGAGATGCACAGCCATGAGGCAGCCGGCTGCTCTTGAGAGCCAGTGAGCTCAGGGCTAATCCACACCTCTGCAGGACCTCGCCCTGTGATATATTATCTCAGAACAAGAAGGGACAAGGCTCTCTTCTACCCAGTAGGAAAAGCCTTAGCAGCTAGCTGGAATTCAGAGGGAGCCAGAAGCAAGCAGTAGTTTACAAATATGGAGCTGATGTGTGTTAACAAGATGACACTTGTAAATTAAGCTTCCCAATACACAAAGGTTTAGAATTAATAGAATTTATCTGAAATAGAGGAAATAATCTGAGAAAACTGCCTCACAGAAAATTGTTACTAAACACCATTACCAAGACAATTAGATTTTTAAAGTTCATTCTCCAGATAATAAAGTGGTATTTCTGACAAAGTCTCCTGCCAACACTGATGGACAAGGAATTCAAGGGGTTTAAGTTAATAGACCCTGCTGGCATGGACAATTCTATGAGATCAAGATCACCTCAGTCTTCTTCAAGACATATTGGACACCTGGATAAGAAAGGAATATTTTTGTTCCTTAAAATTCTCTGTTAATCCATGTGAATGGGTAGAATGTAAAAAGTATCTGCCTTTTGTGCAGAGGTACAGCGAAACATCCAGTGGTATGCAATGGAGCAATAAAGATGCTCCAAGCTGTAATCTGAAACCGGGTGATGAAAAGAGTAACAAAAAAAAAGCACCTCCAACAACTTCTGCATTCTTCTCACATATTTCATGTTCTGTGCAATTAAATTTTTTGAGCTGTTACAATTCATTTTATGACTATTGTTAATACAGTGAACACAGCATCTTTTAATGAGGCAATAATGGCTGAGGATGAATTAGATTATTGCTAATCAGAGCAACTGAGTACCAAGTAAAAATCTCCCAGAAGAAGAGAATCAGAAAAAAATATAGTTGTTTGATGTTGGAAAAGTTCATAAATTATCTTAAAGACAAGCAACACTAAATGTGTAAATAGACATAAAATGCATGAGATAGCCAACAGAGGCAGCAAAACGTGTAAAATAATAGAAATGTCAACAGAGAAACACTGATGTTTGAGAGAAAACATCTACTTAATAACCATCTAATGGCAAATGCTATAAACAGGAAAGAAAATTCTAATTAACAAGTTTAGAAGTTATCAGCATAACTAAACTAAACAAAGCTGTGAAAGGAGAAGTGAGAAAGTAGAATAAAGAGGGTAGTGGGCTGGAGGTAGAGTTTCCAGTGGGAGGACTGGATCTGCAAAGGGAGCATAAGAAGGGAGATACAGAAGAAGCAAGCAGTAAATTATTACGAAGGAAAGCCTGACAGCAAGCCAAGAGAAGGCATGAAAGGACAGCAGCAAGATGGTTTGTTGAAAGTGGTGGAATGACCTAGAAGAAAGTGAACACTGAAAAGATTCTTGGAACTGGACGGCAGGAAATTGTTAGTGACCTTATTAAGAGCTGTTTTAAGGAGAAAATGGAACAGAAGCCAGAAATGACTGGGCAGGAAAAAAAAAAAAAAAAACAACAACAAAAAAAAAACAACCATGGACTGGAAAAAGACAAAAATTCCAAGAAGAAGGAGGGCAATGTTCTGCATATTGAACAGTGTTAGAGAAAAGATTTGTTTTGTTTTATCAAGGGCAGTCCTGAAGAGAAACTTCCATGTAAGGAAAGAAAGAGAAGATAAGCTTCAAAGAAAATACATCACTAGAAATCTTAAGTCCTAAACAAGTCATTTTGATATGCTCCTAATGTGTAAGGGACTGAAGAAGTTAAGCAAATAGACTTTTTCTCTAATATCCATCTACTTGATGTCCCTTGCTAATTTCTTGTTGTGAAATACACCATCTGTAACTTGCTATTACTTCAAAGCAACTTGTTACAAACAAGACTTTTCTCCTTCAAACAAATAGTGCATTTCAATCCTATTTCCCTCACTGTGAGAAGCCCTTTTCTCTGAATTCCTACTGCTGCACACTATTATGGCAGCAGCTTGATGAAGATGCTTTTATTTGTTGGAGACAGACCATATAGCTTATCATTGGTTGAGTAGTTCNNTTGTTATAATTTGTTTAGTAGTTTTCTTTTTTTTTTTTTTTTGGCTAATTTCTAAATAATGTTCACAAAAAAAAACCCCACAAAAACAAAAAAACCCAAACCCTGAAAACTTCCCAAAAAATCCAAACAAAAACCTCCCAAAAAACACAAACCAAACTAAACCCACAAAGAAACAAAAAAATCCACATAAACAAACAAACAAACAACCCCCCCCAGAATCCCCAAAAAACCCAAATTCAAACATACTGAAATTGATGATTACTCAGATTTGTACCTGATGTAATTTTAGTTTAGGGCTACTTCAAGTAAAATGTATAATCTGAATCCAAACAAAATTTAGAGCTGTCTAATGTGCTATTCAGTTACCTCTGAAAGTAAAGATTATGGCTGTCACTTGGACCCAGCTTTTCCTTTGTGCTTCACAAAGGCAATTATGAAACACACAGCAATTTTTGAATTATAAATGCAAGCCCTCTATACTGATTGAAACCATCATTGTGGAGTTTATATTAAAAAAAAACCAACCCAAAGCCTATAGGTTTGGTTGGTGAATATCTCTGAATAATAGTTCAGAGACAGAGTTTAGTTTTATGTTTGAAACTGTGTAAAATTTCAATTTTTTTTAAATGAACTTGAACTAGCATTGTCTTATAGAAGACACATTGAATGTCAACACTGTGCTGTGAAAGCAAACTTTAATATTCAATAACTGTTTTTATAGTCAAGGATCAGCAAAACAGAGCAAAAAAGTAATTGAACATCATGCGGTAGCTAAAAGCTGATTAATATACATAAAAGTATTTCACATTGAAACTTCTCATTTACCAACAAAATCTGCTCAGTAAAATTGGCAACTGCAGTATGATGGGAGCTGGTGATAAAATAGAAGGAGTAGATGCTTTCAAGCACAGAAGTAAATGCAAATTAATGACACGCAATACTGTAATCAAGATGTAAGAAAAACTACCATAAATGTAGGCTCCTTTACTTCAGAACTTCTCTGAGTTTGGCTGTTTAATCATATTTATCAAATGCAGTACATGATTTATACATTCCAGGGATTCTCAGCAAACAGGATTAAAAAAAAAAAAAACCCTCACTGACGAGAATTTTACTTTAAACACTTTTCGAATTGTTCCTTAACTGTTTGAGCAGAGAGAGTCCCAGGAGTAACAAAATGCATATTTGTGCACAAAACATATTTTTTAACCTTAAGATCCCTATCAAATTTGCATTTTTAGACCTTCAAGTGAACCCTTCATTGAGGGAATATTCACCTATGAGTTTGTTTCATATTGTTATTCTCTCTGTTTATATCTGGAACTAAATTGCACACTAGTTTCCTTAGGGACATATCCAGTCTTTATGGCTGTATCCTGTTTACTGCAGCTGCTGTTGCATCAAGTCACATTTGCGGTTGCTTTCACTTTTTTCCTATGTTTTCAAAAAAGGTGCATAGGTAAGGTCACCTAAGAGCAATGCCATTGATGAAGTCCTCAAGTTAAAGGCAATTAACCAGACCCAAACTGAAGACGAAACAGTAGATAAAAATCACTGATCTGGGAGGACACATGCAGCTTCTGATTTTTCTAATGAAGGTGCAGTTTTTCTGTGTTTCAGCATCCAGCAGAATCTGTTCAATTTTTGCCACGTTCTTTACAATGTTAAATTGTAGATCCCTTTGCTAATAGAACCTCCATGATGGCAAATGCTGGACTGGAAAGCAGTGCTTGGAAACAAAAATTATTTTGGTATTTCAGTACTTTTAGTAGTTCAGTATTTTTATTCAATTGAAATTTAATTTATTTTTATTTATCTTTCTCGTATTTCTTTATTCCATATTTTTCAGGTCAATACATTTGTATGACCAAACACACTTTAGCAAACATCTTCTTGAGACGTCTATGAGCAAGTTCCTGCTGCAAAAGTGTCTCCTAATCATTAACAAAGTATAACAATCATGTCTCAACTAGAAAAGCTTTGGATTATGATTAAAATCTTATCATAGTGCTCCATGTTGCTTATGTAGTTGAGGTGTTTGTATGAAGCTATCTATTCCCATGCCAAACAGTAATTTTCTAGCTACTCTTTACATTTTAATTCCATGCCTGTAACATTCCTTTCTAACACTTTTTCTTAGTATGCCTCATGCAGGCTGTCGTAACCCTCAAGCATTAAAAGTTTTACAATATTTTCTCCAATAATGCAGCTTTTAAGGAAAAAAATTGAGTTAAATTTGTTGAAAAATGAAGCACAGAAAAATGTATCTTCGCCCCTCTACTCCTGTATTAGCTCTGTAGTAGTGAACAGGAAATATATCTTGATAAAGAAAACTAGGAGACAAGTACATAATAAAATTCAAAAGGCAATCTGGGTTATTTACTAGACAGGTATCTAATCCTTAAACATTGAAATAATAGAAACTATCCTAGCAGACATTTAGATAAATATAAAATACCTGAATGAGACTGTATTATCATGGTTTAAAATATTTAGATTTCCTTCAAAACCTTTGCCTACTGCATAAAAATTTTAATATTAAACCCCACAACTCAATTGACCATTAAATCTCGTTAATATAATAGTGCATGAGTTCACATTATAAAGTGTGAAGTATATAACTGAAAAATAAAACTCATAACAACTTTGCACATACTTACAGTAACTTTAACTCTTAGTAATTTATTGCTGTATTGAGTTTGTGCCCCCCTCAAGCTTCCAAACTAACATCTACATATGGCATTTATGCTAACAAGTTTTGGTCCTGCTGAAAAAGAGGAGGGAGGACCTTGGCACACGGAGTGGGTAGGTGATAATGAGCAAAGTTTGACCTCTACTCAGTATTCCACTCTGTAGGCTGTAGACACCACTCAGTGACCCTGCGAGGCTCGTTATATAAAGGGTGCTGCTTGTGTTGTACCATAATCTCATTTTCTAAGCTCAATTGCCATGGAAAATGCAATGCCATGAATGCTTGTGTTACAAAAATTACTTGTAAGAAAAGCAATTCATTCAGAGATGAGATGCATTTTTTTATGGTTTGTTTTTCTTAAATTACCTAGCCAATATAAATTACCTAGTTAATATAAAAGTTTATCTAATGAATATTTTAAATTCAAAATGAATAAGTAGCATGCAGGAGGCTGCCAAACCTAAAGATCATATTTGAAACTGTAATTTATCACAAAAAATTCAACTTTTAAAAGAGAAAGTGAGAAATAAGTAAAATGAATATAGATGATTTGGTCATTCTTAACCTATTCATTAGAATCTTTCCTTAAGTCTAACTGCAACCTTACTGACATTTATACAGTTTTCAAGTAATTCATTTTATGTGTCTCTTAGAATCTTTAGCTCCTAAGTGTGGTATATACACAAACTAGTTCTCAAGATTTAACGTTTAAAGATAAGGATATCACAGAATTGATGTGCAACACAGAACTGATTTCAGCTATTACTTGACAAGAAGGAAAAAAAAATCATTGAAAGGCAACCCATTAGGAGGAAAATGGGCCCAATAATCCATAATCATGATTCAGTAAGTAAAGACTAAACAAATCTTTCATGGCAAGAAGTGTTTGTAAAGACAGCTGGGGAATATTCTGAAAAATACAAACTTATCGCAGTCAGCAGGAGAACTGGTGTCTTAGAAGGTCAGAGAAAAAATAGATTCAAGAGCAGTTCAGCAGGATCCATGAATTAATTTTGAAAAAGAATCCAGGAAAACACCTGACCTTGCCCTGACAGACAGGCCACTTTGGGAAACAGAAAGGGCCCAGCTGGCGTGGCCAATTATTGCACTCTCAGGCTGCTCTGGGTTGTTGCATGGCCTCAGGTGTCAATATGGGAACATTCCTCAGTCAACCAAGGCTGGGCATCCACAGCAAATAGAGCTGGAAATGTAAATTATACCTGGGCTCACCCACTGCTTCCTCCTTGGTATTGAGACCTTTCTTACAGCACAATTAGTAATTACACTCCTGCCGTATTTTAGACTGACGAGATTACAAAGAAGACAAAAAAAGGCACGGTAGGTGAAGCGGGATCAATTTAATACTGACTCCCATATTATACAGATGGAATTTTTCTTGTGTGGAATGGAGAAATCTTCTTATTTGTGGAGCTGGCTGCATTAGAAGGGACACTGGACCAAGGGCAATGCAGGCAATGGATGTGACAAGGGCTGCTTTGGAGAAGCTGTCAGTCTTTGGAGGAGAACAAGGAAATATTAGACTTCTTGATATAACACGAATATGTAAGGAATCTGAGATATTGTTCCCCATTGCCTTGAATATTACATTGGACAGTTGTCAGAAATTGTCTCCTCTTTAAATTAAGTATGTAATTGATCTTTAAAAAAAAAGAAAATTCTGACAGGCAAATCCTTCTATTTTTTCCTTAATGTGTCTAATCTTTTCAAGTTCAAAGCATTCCAGTGGAAATCAAACACAATTCCTATTTTAGAATCCTGCTTATTAAGCACACTGTTTAAAAGATGGGCTTTGAGTAGATGGCAATACATTTCAGCTATCAGGAGCAGCTGTAAAATCTACTTTTAAGTGGAAGATTTGGCATATACTCTATAAAATAGGACCATATTGTATAGATGTCACTCAACTTTGTAAAGCATATATGGCTATGTAATTTTTCATTCATTTACTTCAGTTGTTAAGTGTAGCCAGGACACATTAAACAACTGGAGTAAAACGAAGCTAATGGAAATGAAGTAAAATTCAAGCAAAAATCACATTCAGCTTACAATAAATGTAACAACTTCAGCTACAATAAAAGTAAAATTTTTAAGGTTATGTAATTATCTTCTACTACACTATAAATACATGAACTCCTTGTACGGTACCAAAAAGTTTACTTTCTCACATTATTGCCTATAAAAACAGTTCATATATTAATCTCCTAGTCCCAGAGCTGGAAAGCAATGACTAGCTGGATTTAATATTTAATATCAATAATTTATTAAAATGTTGATATGTTCCCCTTAATTAGGAAAATAGGAAAGTCAGACTCCATTAAAATCCTTACCCAGCTCATTACCTGCATAACATATTTTAAGATTTAACCTGCACAAAAATTACCCTTGCATTGTTTGACCCCTCTGTAATGCTTAACACTATACACTTGTCATGAACATTTGCACTTAATGAATTTGGAAACAAAGCTTAAGAGCTTTCCTCTCCACTTAGCTATGAGCAGTGTCCCATCCAGAGGACAGGGTGTTGTGCAGGCACCCAAGGAAGCTGCTCTCCACCCTCCACAACAGGCGCTATGTTTATGTAGGGAAAGCACATGGTTTCCCTCACTCACTGCCCCCAGTCAGAGGCTACAGCCCTGCCCTCAGCCCCCACACCAGCTAGGATATACTAAAATTGCTGCTGAGTACTTATAATTAATTTAAAAACAAATTAAATCCCCTTCAGTTGCTTCTGATGTGAGGGCAGTGACTCCCTGCTGACAGATGGTAACGAGGAGCAGACCCACGATATCTTCCTTGAGTGCCCTCGCTCAGTCAGCAGGAACACATCTGTTTATAACCTCCGCTTTCATTATAAAGGTAGTTAAAGGCTCAGGATTTCTCATTTATTTACACTCTGAGTTTAAATTTTTGTGACAAGTTTTGTAACCAAGGCTTCACAGCCCTACAAATCATAAAAAGAATCTCTGCACTTGGACAAACCTCTAAGAAATATCATTTGGGGTTTTATGCCAGACAGAATTTACATCACATAAAGGCAAACTAAAAAGTATTATACTTTTTCTTTCCTTCACAATAGTTTCAATTTTCCTATCTAGAGTTCAGAATTGAAAGACAGGAAAAAAATCATAATAACTATGCTTTTAAGAAGCCAAAATAATACCTTTTTTTTTGTATTTGGTAGATAGGCTAACTGTTGGCCATATACATGGTTTTCGTAGCTTGCTCACAGCTTCACTCACTACATATACATAATCATACATTATTTATTTATGGTTCTCCATGTCTCTCTCTGCTCTGTCTGACAGATATTTCCTACTTCCTTTTGTGCCTTGTTCTTATCTACATTCTGCAGAAGAAACAATTAACCCAAGTGATTTTCTCAGAACAGCGTCTCTTCACTTTTTATCTTAGCAGAATTTAATTCAGATACATTCATTTATCCTGTCTCTAAGTTGAACAAAAGTAAAAGAATCATGGCTTTAATCTGTTTGCTTTTACAATGAAAACTCAGGGGTCTTAGCTTTTTTTTTTTCTGTGTTGAAATTCTGCATGGTTAAACAACAGTTGAAAGGGAGATTAAAAATTAAGACAACAAAGAAATATGTTTATAGAAAACTGGTCTGCTAGATCTCCAGTGTGAAGTAGGGAAAGAATGAAGGATCTAAAACTAGCAAAAATGTATGTCACAAGCTGATACATTAAATGCAAATCAAATATTCTCATAGGAAACTACAATGTGGAAGAGAGTGAGCAAGTGGAGATGCCTTGTCCTTGGAGTTAGCTCACTGCATCGCTAATTTATAGAGAGAGGCTCACATGGATCTTCTCAAGGAGTCAAAGCTGTGCTCCTGAGAATCCAGCGTTGTCCTCAGCAGGACAAAGTTCAGTGAACTGCTATAATCTGTATAAGAAAATAAGATTGGCTTGGAAATAACTTGGAAGGTTTCCTTTGTGGGAAGCACTGAGACGAAAGACTACTGTATTTTTGCAGAAGCATTTTAAATCTTTCAAAAGAATGGGCACAGCAAGAGGGTAAGAAGACAGACACTATTAACTGGCAAGCTAGATACACGGAGGAAGAATAATGTCAAAGATTAGTACAAATATAGAAGTCACACCTACTAGATTTCAACACATTCACGATGGCAGGACTATTATGGCAGGAATATTTTTTAGAGAGAAAGTATGTTGCAGACTTCAGTCCCACTCCTCCTCTTTAATCTGAGGCAACAGAGATCTCCTAGCACTGAGTAATGGACAAGTTTGCAAGGGATAAGAGACACACAAGAGAGATGCAAACATGGTTCAGAGTAGAGCTGCTTAATGTCCCCTTGTGCCCTGGGAGGGCAGACACTGCAGAGGGATTGGGTCATGCAGCAGGACCAAACACTCCTCCTGGTGCTGAAAAATGGAAAGTAGACGCTTGATTTTGTTACCTGTCACTACTTCGGAGCAGCTCCTCTATCTGCTTGATTGGAAGATAAGGATATATGTGTGCATGCATGCACACGTGAGATCCCTTTCGTGGGGTGAGCTCTGCTAAATGTGATCTAACCTGAACTACAGTGTAAAAATCTGCATCCTCCCTACCTTTGTTATCTGCCTTTTTTAGAATTTGAGACTTTTTTTTTAATCTTTTGACACACATTCAGTAGTCTTTGAGGTTTGCATTTTTTCCATTTGCTTTTCAGATTTCTAATGTAGAGTAATTGCCTGTTCTGTCTTTTAAAAACTTAAATTTAGAAATTTTAATGAATACCTAAAACATTAATAAAGAGCACAGACATGCCTGTGCCTGTTTCTTCTTTTCCATTTTCTAGGTTGCACTGCAGTAAGAACAGGATCAAGGTCTTCAAAGAACAGGACTGATTAAACTGAAAACTATTTTTTTATAGTCCTCTCCTTTTGTAATCTAATAAAACCTTTAAATTCTGTACTAAACACAAGGAATTTGTCAAGGAGAAAAAATATCAATAGGAAAAAGATTGGATAAAATGTGTTTTCAAGCAATTTTACATGTTTTACCTCAGAGGCAAAGCAGAGGGGTTTTTAACTCAGTAGCACCTCATGGTCTGAGCAAGTGCTGAGTGCCCCAGCAGCCACCTGCAGCTTGGGATATTTCTGCTGTCCTGGAACACAAAAACTGAATTTCCTCAGTTTTCTGGGGAAGAGAAAGGTGGGGCTGAAGTTCTGGTCTAGTTTGTCATCTCCATAAGGAGGGAAGCACATGAAAGGGTGGAAGGAAATGCAGCAGCTGATGTAAGACCATTGAAAGGCAATTTTCATGGGGTTGACACTAGGCCAAGAAACCACCAAATGCCAGATGCCTGGAACAGCTGAAGCAGGTTGTACACTGTTGATAATCATATTGTCCATGGCAATGTTGCTTATACAAATACAATTTAAAACGAAAAAACCCCAAACCAACTGGTGTGAATAAGCTCAAGAGGGAATTGTTGAAGTAATAGCATTAGAAGCAACTAGTTGCTACAGATTAAGCAACTGTATACAAATGAAATTTTAACCAGGAAAATCACAGGTCTTGAAGATACCTAACCATAAATGAACATTGCTGCTGAAGACTTAGCATGAAGTACCACCTGATTTAGGGATTATTGAGTGCAATATCATCACAAATGGGAAAGTAATGAGATAAAACAGTTAAACATCAAGGGAAAAACAGATAAAATGAAAACCAGTAAAATGTGTAGCAAATCTGGCTAATGAAGAGGGTTAACACCAATATTCTACAGTGATGACAGAAAGAAAGTCATGTAAATGTGAAGAGAATGCTACCTGTATCTTCTTAGTCTTCATTAAGGTCTTTTGGAGAATTAACAACTAATAGAGAAGTAATGCATCAAAAATTAAAAAGAATGTTTTTATTTTAAAAGCCAAAGAGGTACAGAAAACAATTAATTGTTTGCAAATATGAAATATGAGTGATGAGAATGAATGAAAAAAAAAAGACTGAGGATAGCTGAAGAAGGCAATAGATATATCAGCTCAGAAAAATGCATTAAAACTTGACCGCTTTGTTTCAAATCTCAAGGACAGCAAGTTTTTCTATAAAAGATGTGGCTAAATTAAAACTTTAATTAAACTAGTAATGTATGACAGATGTACTTGACCCCTCAACCAAACTATCAATAATTTGGTACAGGCTTCAAAGCAAGTAAAGACCTGAGCTGTAGCCAGGCCAAGAACTCTTCTAGCAACTCCCAAAGGGGCAGAGTGACCCAGAGAGCATCGATGCACATGAGCTTGGAACACGGATTGTGTGAGTAATGCATGAATAGCAGGTGGCTTTTCCAAGGGTCTTTTATCAAAGAACAAAGAAGGCTGTGGGTACAAGGAGGTTCACGCACACCCTTCCTCCTGTATTAAATTTGACTTCAAGCCAACCACTTTATCCTGCAGCTCTGACAGCCTCAGGGAGCCACCTTTGAGCTCTCCCTGCTGGGCACAGTGCGGCTGCACGGCAGTGACCTCCCCTTGCCCTGGGACAACTCTCAAGGTTGTTCCCTGAGGCAGAGACCTTTCTACAAACAACCAATCTTGAGATGAGTCCAGTTCAAATTCTCTAAACTAGAACTGGACTGCACAGCAGTGACTTTTCCCTGGAGGCTGGGACTCCGCTCAAGGTATGAGATTCTTTACCTGAGACTAAGAAACCCTTCCTTACCCAAGGCAGAGAAACCTCTTACTTTTGTATCCTTGGTAAGTGGCTGGTAGCAGGCTAAATAAATATTAATGAAATCCATGTAGTTAATTCCTTTAGACATACACCATCGTGCAAGTCTGAGACTAAGTCTGGACCTAGATGCAACTAAGCTCCATCAGGACTTTAGAAAGCAAGGGGGTCTGCTCTGAAACTCATGACCCATTGGGAGGGTCTAACACCCTTTGGCTCTTTGGTCATTGTGCAAATAATTTGAAATAGATTTGAACTCGATTTTCCTTTGTATAACGTACTAACTATATAGAGTGAACCTTGCCACTGAACTTTTTTAAGATGCACTTTTATAAATTCATATTAAACCCACTCTTGTTAATACCTCTGACAGTGATTCTTCAAGTGATCTGAATCACTCATTTGTGACAAACTAGTGTAGTTGGCAGGATTCTAAATCAGGATCCATGGCGTAATGCTACAATTGTTTATGTCTATTAAAATGGTTTTCAAAGTGAACAAAACAAACATATTCCTTTGAGTTTGCAAATGGCATAGAACAGAAGACTAAAAAGTAAGAAGGAGTAAGCAAGACCAGCTCTGACCATTTTAGCCAGTTACCCCTGGCTGCTGGATGAGAGTGGCACAGACAGAGGTGCCAAGCACAGCATGAAGTACATTTGGTGCCTGCTTTAAGAATTGCCAAACCCCCTTCCCCATAATGGCAAGTCAAGCAATATGAAAGAGAAAAGGAGGATCTTTGCCTTCATGTTAGTGCCATAAACTGAGTCCTACATGCCACAGCACTGGCTTGCTCTCCAGCCTGTCTCTGGTTGACTGCCCCTCCTTCTTGATCAAGCTTTCCAGTTTCTTTGTGATTGTTTCATTTTTCATAGCCAAATGCAAACATCAGAAAACTTACAAGATTAATGCAACAGTAAACCAGCTTAGCCAGAAATAACTGAACCTCTGAACTGCACCACAGAGTTTCCTTCATGCATAACTCAAATACTTGTTCTAAGGCTGCTGTAGAAGTTCATCCTGTTGCAGCTGAAGTGCCACTGCAAGAGCCCTCTGTAACCAAATGGCTTCACTGACGCTAGCTGAGCTTGCAGTGTTTAGGGAACAGAAAGAGGAACCATGGAAAAAGGTGTATTAAACAATACCCATGTCTTTGTTACTTGTATTACAGTGTTTATAGCTGGTATTGCATCATCTGTTCCCTTCAGAAGTAAGGTAAGTAGTTCAGAGCACGTTACAGGTAAAGAGCTCAAAAGAGAAGAAAAAAGTATTAAACTATCTTTTCTTCTTGTTGTGTGGTGGCTCTGTTTAGGGCACGAGAAGCAGGTATTTCCAAATTGTGATTTTTTAAAAACGTTCTCATTTGTTGTGCAGACACATCTCTTAAAGCAAACTAGCTTAATTTGGGAACTAAACTCAAAAAGATCAGGCTTTAGGGACTACTTGCCCCTTGTCATTCCTTAGCTATGTACTTTACAAGTACTGTCTCTGAAGGAATTAATAGTATTGAGTATGTGCATTTAAAACCATTATAAATTATTAAATTTATTATTTAATAAAATTATTATAAACCATTTAAAAATGTAGGGTTAAAACCTCCTAGTGTATCACATTTACAACTGCAATTCAGAATGTTGGAGATTTTTCTGGTTTTGCAAAACGTGCCACACATACACACAGAGGGCAATGGCACAATTTAAATTATAATCCAGGTACCTCAAAGCTTTACTTCATTTGCTGGTGATTTATAGTAGCATAAACCCAAACAACTTACAAATCAGTGCATCCTACTGTGTTTTTAGATAACTAGCACACTTCTGTGAAACGTATTGCAGATTTTTTGTCCTTCCCATTTAGACACCATAGGAGCAGTTCACAATCATTTAAGAAAATTACTCTCTCCTCTTAAATAAGAAATGTAAACAGCTGGAATGAATTACTGTTTATACTCACTTGATATAATACGGCACTTTGTTTGGTGAGATTGCCCTCTCCCAGGGGCCTTGGACAGAAGCTGTTAACAACAAACAAACAAACAAATAAATAAATAACTGCACACATATATTCACACACACAAACATACCTAGAAGAGAAACGTGGAGGTCAAACAGGAAAGACAACGTTAATCTCTAGAATTACAATTTTACACTCGGCCACGTTGATACAGGTCTGTTTGCTCAGTTGCCCATGGAGGCAGGAAGGATTAACCTGCTGTTCTGAAACTTCTGTCCTAATCTGAGAGAAATTGAACTCATTCAGCTGCAAAGATAAATACAAAAACGCCTTGAAAGCTAAGCTTACAGAACAGATACGAAGCAGAGCAAGCAACCTATCTTTCTGGCAAGCTCTTTTATAGGATTCCTCCTGCTAAGATGTTTGACTGGTTTTCTTCTATTTCTTTCCTTGTGTGGTCAGCACTTCCCATCCTTCTAAGAACAGAATTATGCACTTCTTTACATTTTATGTTGATGACTGAGAGACCATCTATGTATTTTGTTTGTTATTCTCTTGCTGACTTGTTCTAAATGGTGGACATTTTTATTTGTCCACATTACTAATTGTGTCTTACTGCCTTCCAATAACAGCAAATAATGGACAAAATGACAGTGTGATCACAACAAAAAGAGAGGAAATAATTTCCTCACTCTTGGCTATCATGGTGTTATATGTCAACATCAGCTTATAACACAATGAAAATATTTCGTAAAAGAGGTTTTTATAAAACTCATGAGACGAAAAAAAGAGAAATTATTTTTTATTAGAAGCAGAGATAATTTATAGTTTAGGTCATAATCAGGGAGATTTTTTTTTTATTAGGAGTTTGTTATCCGTCAAACAAACTAGAACCAAGAATTTTATTTCTTTACTATAACGATTAAAACAGAAAACATATGAAAAGTGATCTAATGGAGGAAAAAAATAGCCTGTTTGCTTCATCCAGTATAACCCTTCTTTTTAGTGACCCCTGCTGTTCACAAATGAAAGCAATTGTTACCAGGACAACTAGGAATTAGCTTCTTGACCATTTGGCTCTATTTTCTTTCCCTCTCATACTCAAAATAGATACTTAAAAAAATGCCACTCTCAAGTTGCTTTATCAAAATCAACAAATCACAATCCACACAAATAATAACTACCAATATATATATTTCATCTATTTTTTATCAGATTCACAGAAGTCAATCTGTAGAATGAAGCATAGTTTCTCTCTCTTGCACACATATCGGAGTATGTGGAAATAAGAGTTTAAGTAAAGAGATGAAATGTGTTCCTAAAATGGCTGTATAGGAAATCTCACTACTTTTGCACATGAATTCTGAAGAAGGGCTGGAGGGAAACTAGGGACTCCACAGAGGGGACACAAATCACCCATGGGAAAAGCTGGTGCCATTACAGATGGACTGAAGAGAAGAAGGAAGAGCTGGTGGGAACAGCATATAGGCTGGGGAGAGGTGAATGAATTTCATATAAATATTGGACAATGTTAAGAAGCTAGAGAAAGGAAGGAATAAATTTGGAAGAAAGAGAATCTTAGAACGCTCAGGGTTGGAAGGGACCTTAAGGATCATCTAGTTTCAATGTGCCCACCAAGGGCAGGGAACCTGCTATTAGACCAGGTTAATCAGAGCTCCATCCAACCTGATCTTGAACACTTCCAGGAATGGGGAATCCACAACCTCTCTGGACAACCTTCTAGTGCCCCACCACTCTTGCAGTAAAGAACTCCTCCCTAACTCCCAATCCCAACCTATCCTCCTTCATCTTAAGGCTGTTTCCCCTTGTCCTATCACTACATGCCCTCGTGAAAAGTCTCTCTCCATAAATATGATAATCCTGTTTCAGATTGCAGGTGGCCAAGGATTTTGGAAATTCTGCCTCAGCGTCTCTGCACGTTCTGCTTTTGTCTTTTACACCCAGTCAGCCATCTGTAGCTAATCTGTGCCATTGCTTTCCTATTACTTACATTTACACAGATTCGTGTCCTTAAATGAAGAAAAGTAAATTTCAAAGGCATGAACCATAAGAATGAGTAACTCTCAAAATGTGCAAGAACCAGAATTTTAATTACAGTGTTAGATCTCTTGGAAAACTAGCATACTGCACTTCCATTGACGTCTGTGGCGTGGCCCGCAAACACAGGAGCAGAAAACCATATGCATTTTCAAATACAAATACTCCTGATTTATAGGGGATCAAACACTCCTTCGTGGGCCAGGCACTGCTCTTCGGTTCTGCGTTCACAGCCTGCATGGCTGAGGAGCTGTGAAGGCCAAGGCTGCTGTACATTGAGCTGCTCTTCCCAGTAACACCAGCTGCAGCTGCTCGGTTTCTGTGCTCTGCTACAGCCTCAAAGGATGTAAAGATACAGTCAGTTATGTGATTTGTAGAAATGAAAAAAGTATCAAAAATAGAATATCATGTAATATTTTGATGTAAAAAAAATCTCAAAATAACTTTTAACTCCATTTTCAGGCTCATAAAAAATTTTTAACCGCGATGCTTAAATATTCTTTCTACTTGTAAGAAAACAAACTGCTGAAAATATGATTTGGATGACTGATCCAATATTCTCCATTCTAGATGGCAGTAGGAAAAAAAAGCCAAGGAGTTACAGAGAGATCACTATTTCATTTGACACTATCAGTTTCTGTGTGATGGTCTCATTCAGTAATATCAGCCTAATGTGTGCTAATATGTGGTTCATCAACCACTTTTAAAATGCTTACTCAGTGACAAGTGTAAGGGTTCTTACCCATGGCAATTGGCATTGTCTGAGGGATAATTCGAATCAGATTACACTCTCATCATTTTTGAAAACAAAATACCCTTCAGTATTAACTAAAAATTGACCTTGTTACATATTTCTCTCCCAAGCAGTCATTAATATTCCCAATGGGAATAGTGCCAAATTACAGTTGTTCCACTTTAAGATTTGTTTTTAATTCAATAGCTAAAGGACAGAATAGATTGCTGTGTATTTTTCAGAAGATGCATTTCTTCTGTTGCTTCTGAATTAATCTGGGTAAGAGCTTTGCAGTCATAACTTATTATCACAAAATCTTACATATGATAGTGTTCTTGATCTGTTAGAAGAGGAATGAATACTTTTGCTTTCATGAGAGCTAAGTGCTATAGGAATAACAAACAATTCTGTGATGTTCTGCATAATTGGATTTAGTATTCCTTCAAGAGGTTGCTGTGAAGCTGTCTATAATACACTTCTGGTTTCCTGGATGATTCTAACCTTGCATAAATTTAGGCTGACAAAATGTGCAGTACTTTTTACAGCTATACATAGAGAATAATAATTTCATTTTTGGCAGAAGACCAGAAGCTGAGACCAGCTGTTTCTTATCTTTGGTTATCAGCACAGGTGTACTATCCATTACAAAACTAGGGCAGGTAAATGGTTAAGTCCCCCTAAAAGTCTTGCTAGCAAAGACTTTTTTATGTGTATGCTCTAGTACTCCTGTGTGCTACAGCACTCAAGAAGCAGACATTTCCTGTTTGCTGAGAGTAATTTCAAAGTGTTTTATTGCTTGGGCTAGCACGGTGTAAGAACCCATTACCATACACCCAGCTACTTTCAATGCTGTTGCGACCGAAATTAAATACCGCAACAAAATACAGGGCATTTTAGGAGTTAATTTAAACTTCCCTACACTCTATTTGCATTGACATACATTTTAATGGTTACCTAATTTTTGAGTTTTATTTCTTTCTGAAGGTGTTCTAAGAGCTGAGACTTGCTTTGCCTGTGAACACAGTTCTTGATGGTAAGCTGACATTCTTGTGTGCAAAATATAAAATGAAGCAGTGGCCTGCTTGCTCTCTGAACTTCAGTACTGTTTTAATCTATGCAGGGATCTGAATGAAATATTAAATAGGATGATAGTAGTTGATACTACAAAAAATAATCTTATAAATATTTCACTTTAGCACTGCAAACATAATGAAAAATACATGTATGTTTACCAATGGTAAACTATTTCCCCTTCAGCTACTGAAAGAGTAAATTTGGTATGTCCACATTTAAATGTCACTCTCAGTGTTCCTTATTTAAATAGTCATCATGGGCTTTTAGTCACCATAGAAGTGTACTTTTTCAGTTCTAAATACAAAAAACCCCCATCTTTTGACTTAATTTTCACTAAGGGGTTTTGGACAGAAACCACAAAGAAGCATTGTGTAGTGTCCATAGACTGTTACATATAACCTGTCAATTATTTTTTTCTCACTTTGTTAGAAATTTGTTATATTTGTTAAATATCCCTTTCAGCATTGTGGTAGTTGAAGGTGAGCTCATTTCTACATTCCCATTATCTTGTTTGGTGGCCATAGTGTCTGTAACTCAACAAGGTGCTGAATTATGTTCATATTTAACATTTTAATGAGAATAATTCTGTGATTCAGCTTAGAAATTCTACCTGCATGACCTGTGTAACTTACACTGTTCTACCCAGCATTATCATCATTAATACCTTCATACAGACATAGAGTTAAGAAAATGTTTATTTAGTCACAAAAAGTTTGTTTTGATGCCAACAATTTTCACTAAAGGAAGATATGGATTTGGTGACCTTAGATAAAGGCAGGGAGAGAGAAAAAAACATGACAATCTTTGCACGAAGAAAAGACTCTAATTCCCCAAAAATCAGAATTTCCTGTCTGTGTAAGCTACCTTAACTTTTCAAAGAGATTGACTGAGTACTACATTTTGATTATTTTCAGATGACACGACTAAAAATGAGAAAATACTGCTCTCGAAAGACTATAAGGAGGTCATACTTTTCCTCCTTAAAGAACATACTAAAGCAATATTTCCCCACCATAATCAATGCATGATGCAGGTTGGCAGGATGCCACCTCCAAAATTTTTATCTGCATGACAGGGACACGACAGAAGTGTTTGCATAACCTGCAAGCTCTTTGAGCTCCTTTGCGACAAATGCCACTATATACCTGTACAAGATATGTTTTTTCACAAAAGATTTAGATTGATTTCTAAATTATGTGAATTTTTTATTGTTCTAGGTAAGACTGATGAACAATCAGACCATGCTGTTAGCTCTGAGGTCTAATGCTGCATGATGTAGTTGAGAAACTGATGTCAGAATACATTGACTACTCATCTGAGAAGCTACAAGGCAGAAACATCAATCAAAACCTGCCTTTCATAAGGTCTACACAACCTGGGGTCTATTCTGCTCCAAGCCCCCACTGCACATGGGGATGGGTTCATGGGCATTTTGGAAATAGAGAGCCCCTTCTCAGCTTGGATTCTGCCCTTCTTAAGCCCAAGAAAACACCACTTCCCTGGAATACTGTCAGCACCTGTCACTGTAGCACACATGTGGAAGTTTACCCATTTTTAGAGCACATCTAACCAGAGCAGAAGCCATCTTTAATGACTAAAAATCTCTAAGAAGAGACTTTTAGTCCTTAAAAAGTTCAACCTGTGATCAGAGCCAATTATGACAGTCATTTTAGGAGAGGCTTTTCCATCCTGCATTTCTGGCTGGAATCTATATGTCCAACTTCAGATTTATCATCTGCAGCTTAGGGTCAGCATCATACAGTAAGATCTAAATAATGAGCACTTTTAATCATGAGCAATGTTTCCAGAAGTTTCCAAATGCCACTTTGTATCGTTAAATATAAAATCCATCAAATGCTCATTTTCTTAAATGTCACACGGTAAAATGGCAAAAATACATGAATCTACTTACTTAATAGCAACATACTGAATGAAATCCAGATAGAGTCTATAATGGCCCACAAACCCCAAGATGCAGGTATTCCACATTGTTAACTTCTGTTGCACTCTTATGCTCTTAAAAATGAAGTCTCTAAAGCTGGCTGATCAAATGAGGTTATAAAATGGCCTAATCAAATTGGTGGTGATTTTTTGGAAAATTAAATTAGATAAATAGAAAAATGAATCTTTGGTAAATATTCCATGTCTTACATAGCAAAACAGAACCGAAAAAAATCTGATATACATATATAGAATATGCCTGTTGTATCGTAGTCGTGGAGCTTAAGAACAAAGAAATGTCCTAAAGTGAACACAACATACAACTCATGACAACATGGGAATGTTGTTAATTTCATCTGAGTTAAATCCAACATCCAGCATAACTCCAAAAAGACTATAAAAATCTGGGGGGAAGAATCAGTCTTAACAACGTACTAATTCAGAGAGTGGACAAAAGTATAACAGACAAGAAACAGGTATCTTTTGAATCTCATTAAGAGCAAAAAATAATATTAAGTTACTTGTAAATTATGTAGCATTGCAGAATATAGGATATTCTGCCAGCCAAGGATAAATTACAGAAATTTATTAGGCTGTTATAAAAAAATAAGATAGCATATCTCCTACTCACTCCCTTCAAAAAATCCGTCTCTCCTATAAAATAAATATTATACAGCATCTTAAAATAGATGACATATTGAAACCAAGAATACAAGGGAGACAGTTAGAATTATTATTTGGATTATTTTCAACACTATTCTAAAATATTTTTTATTGGAACTCCTTTTTTCCCCAAAACACAAAATATTAATTACAAGGATAAATTTCTTGCTTCTCAGTGAAGAGAGGGGGAGAACATCGGTTTCATCATTTGAAAACTGACTTTACAATTTTTTTCAGAAATTTGTATCCCCATGTATTATATAGATAGGATCACATAGCACAAAAGAGCAGAAAGGAGAAAAATATAAATATAAAACTTGAATTTAATAAATACTATTTAATTGCAAATCAAATAATCTATTAAGATTTATAGAGAGATTTTTTGTGGTTTGCCTGAGAATAATACATAATGAAAAAAATGAAAGCTCACTGTAAAATCAATTCTACTAACTTTACTCCAAAAGTAAGCATAAAGATAATTTGTCAAACTATGCCAATGTTTTACTACTTTTAAAGACCTTAGCAGTCAGGCCAAGGCAAGCACTATCAAAAGCTCTAGCTATGGCCATGATATTCTAAACAAGGGAGAAATGGACTGAAGGCATTTTCTCCTAACTTTAAACCTGATATACCCATTACACAAGTCTTGAGGTTGAATTGGTGCCCACTGTTCTTAGAAATTCACCATGATAATGACAATGGCAAGACCCATAAAATATTTGGTTTTGTTGGTACTTTGCTAGCTGTTCCTTTTTCAGAAGCATATGTAATTCCTTTACACTTATATTGAAGTAGAAAAACAGTTTTCTAGCAGTCAGGCTCCTCTAGCTAATATAACCATATTTAAACACATATCGTATATGAATACTTTTTGTATATAAATTTAAATGCAATAATAAAATCCCTTTGCTTTCAGAGAGTTCTCAGAGTTAGGCTGATTTGTTTGTGTCCATATATCCTCTATCTTTATTCTACTATCAGGTTATATTTTCAATTCAAAACATTTCCTGTGATATCTAAAAATATTTAACTATTTTTCCAAAGGTCATGGATGAATGGACATGGTCTTCAATGCTGGTTTGTCAAAAGTATATCTGAAAGACACTATGATATAATGTATGCAGGGAGAAATAAGAGAGAAAGATGCAGTTGCTTGCACTAGAAAATAATCTATCAGATGGATGGGTAAAGTGTCCTAAGAGTCATAGAGCTCTCTCATATTTAGACTTGGATGTCTCAATTAGCAGGACTTGCCCTTTAAAAGACATCTGCCTGTGCAAGACAGCTTCCCTAGTCTTTGCTTTGCATAATAATCTGAGCCCTCACACAGAAGATGGGAAAAGTGAGTACTAGACTTCTCTCCCAACTTGAAGAAATTCAGAGCCACATCTCCAGTTTCTCAGGAGAGCAGCCTAAATAACTGGAGGAGAACACAAAGGCACAGAAATAATAAGAAAAAAGACTCAGATCTGAACCTGAGCAGCTCTGAGCTTATCCTGAGAAGGAGAGATCTAGGTTACACAGTCCAATACTGTGACTGTATTTTTTATTTTTAAGCAACAATTATCTGATATGAAACGCAGCAGATGCACTCTGATCACTTACAATACAAACTGTTGTATTTGTCATCTTTCTGTTTCTGAATGAAACCTGCTAAGGCTGCCTCATCTTGTGTTGAATTAAGGGCTGCTCTTACTTCCAAGTCCAAAACTGAAAGGCACAGTGAGGTATTTCCTGTTAGGTATTTCCAGGTCCTCGCACATATTTAGGTATGAGGATTTAACAGTCGGGTACTGACATATGCAGGCAGCAAAAGCTCATAGGCTGGGAAATATGAATCACAAAATTTTGGCTGTGGGTATCTCAGCCTTTTAGCCTTGCAAACTTAAATGTTCTTCCTGTTCCTTGTATTCCCAGGTTTTTCATGTTGTCAAAAGTCCATGTTGTCTGAGCTTGGAAACCACTGGAATCCTCCAGTCATACCCTTAATTCCCAGTTATACTGTGAGCACTGTTCCATGCAGCCACTTCACTGACGTGCTATACTTACTAAAAGATGGCTCATACTGGTTCTGAACAGTAAATTACAAAGTGTGCTCATGGTTTTAAAAGATGTAACACCTTCCATTTTTCAGCAGTCACCATCAATGCACACGAATTAACTATGCCATTAAAAATTATGAGTGATTGCTGAATAGCACTGCAAGTGATATTAGAAACAATCTGACATCAACGCCACCTCTCATTTATTGCATCTCAAAAAAAGTAATGACTATTGTGACATAAATAGGTGGGTCTTCCAACAAAAGACAATGAATCACATTTTTTGTAAGAGGCAGAATCACAGAGAAAAATAAAGGTGAAGTCAAAACAGTAAAATTATTCCAGAGGAGTCACTGAAAACTTTGGAGTTGGAATTATGTTTAAAATTTGCAGATACTCTTTTTCACACCTCAGTTACTGTATATAATTCCCAAATTAAGCATCATCATCCATGAAAGGATCACATAGTTTTCTTTTAATTACTTTGCTAGAAATATCTTATTTTTGCTGGGTTTTTATACCCTGATTTAGAGAATTCTAATTAAACATCAAGTCCTTCAAAACCAAAAAACTCACTCCATGAATTCATGATATAAAGTCTTGTCCATGTAATACATTTATCAGATGTATCTTATCTATTGTTGTGAGTGCTCTGTGCCCTTGGCAAAGGAATGAACTGGGGTGGAGCTGGGGCTGACTCTGTCGACGCAGGCAGAGCAAAATGAGTTTGGGGAAGCATGAAGGTCAGAAGCTCAAGGAGTGGGGTGAGAGAGCCCATTAAAAATGGAGAAGACCTGGAGAGAGGCAAGTTCATCTGAAAAGTAAGGGCCAGTTTTGATAAGAGTCTTTTATACTTGAGGCCGACTGAAGCCTTGATGGAGAGAGACACAAGTGGATCCCATTCCTTTGCCACTATCTCTTTAACTTAAAACCAGGAGACATCTGAATTATCCCATGCCACAGCATTGATAAACACTGGCACCTGGTTATTTAAAAGATGAGAGACTGGAAAAAGAATCTTGAACTGCATGAAAAGACAGTGGAGAAAAACTGTCTCTAATTTAAAAATGCCACAAGTAAGAATACTTTTTTTTTTTTCACTTTTACATTCCTTATCTCTCTAGCTCGCACCTTCTTCCAATCTCTTTCAGAAATAGCTCTATGAATAGCCTTTAGAACAGGCTGCAAGGGCTTAGAAACAGGGACTACCACTTGATTCCTTGTCTCACAGGACATGACAAATATGAGGTCCATGTATCCCTCCCCCATTACTTTTGTGCTAGGTTTTCAACAGCCCCACGCAGTTTTAGTTTCAACCAAGCAGAAAAAGACAGATGATGCTATAATTTCTATGTATAAAATAATAACGAACACATGAAAAAGTTACCATGATTAGCAGATCATACATATTTCTTTAGAATACGAGCAAAATGTAATTCAGTCACTGAGTTTATGTGACTTTGACTGCAGTACCAGTCTTTTTGCAGAACTACTTAAAGGTATATCAACTATAAAAGGATAAATTTTCATATAAGAATATAAACAGATATTATTACTTGTACCTTAAGATGAGCAAGCATGTATGGAAGAGGGAAAGTTGATGCTCAGTTAGGGAGGATGAACTGATTATTACTGGCATATAAACTAGATATGCTACAGCCAATAGATTGCTTATTTTCCTTACTGATTATAGTTTGCATTGATCTTATGTGTATCTCAGCTCCTTAGATAAAAATGCTCTGTGAGTTTTGAGCTAATAAAATAAAATAATAAAAATTGCTTTATCTTTTTGCTGCTGTTGCCACAGACTGATCAACTTGGACTCTGTCTGCCATGTACTGAAACCTAATTTACAAGCAATTAAATTCACCTTCATCTGACCTGCCTGATTCTGTTTGGCAACCTTTATGTCTGACTTGTTCACCCCCAAAAGTACGGCTGCAAAAAGAACACTAGCGCTGACAAAGACTGTGGCACTCTCGTGCAGCGCTCTCTCTCCCATAGATGCACTTCCATCTGTGCAGGGATGCAGAAGAGGTAGTAGTACATAAAATCATGTCAAAGCATGGTATTTTCCCCAGGCATAGTGACAGTACGTGATAGTGGATGTTTTTGGAATTTGGTGCTCATGAAAGATGGGACTGATGTATGTACAGTTCTCAGTGACCAAGCTTTTAGACTTGGGAAGTATTCTGCAGATGTTTACAGAGCTTCAAATATCGAGCTTTTGCATGCATGGATTGTTTATTTGCACACACATCTAAGAGAGAGAAAACAAATAAGCAAATGAAAATGCCCATTTTTCTAAGTGATTTGACTGTTTCCAAAATCAACATGTTTTCTTTCACCTGGCCCCTTTTCCTGTGGTGATCCTCAAATGGCTTGAAATGTCCAGAATGATGTCCACACTTTCTTGGCTCTAATTAATTGCACAGAAGAATAATGTCTCACTGCTGGTGGGTGGGCTAAAAGAGGTGACTATCATAACACTGATCATCTTTTAGGTCGATCTAGTTTATCAATAATAAGGCAGAATGGGCTTAGGACATAACCATCACTCCAATTGTCTGACTGCATCCAACAGTATAATAATGCAGTGCAGGTCACTCTAGTCTCTTCCTGTCTGGCTTAATTTACACTACAAATTTATTCTTTCACCAAGACTATGCCATGGGTCACAAGGAAAAACAGGTATCTGCTTAAATATTGCGTTCGTGTCACATACTCATAAGTTTTGCACCTTCACTCTTGACAAGTCTGATTTGCAGTTATGTATATGGAGCTGATAAAGTATGCCCAGAGATCAAGAGCTAAAGAAAAGTGGATTTGAAACAGAAATGATGAAAATAGGGCGTATTTCTTCATAGCATCATCGTTTGACAAAAAAAAAAAAAAAGGTGCAGGGTTGAATCAGTCTGCATTAGTCTTACATGGAACAACATTGACCCTCGTTTTGATTTTGCAGGTCATCTGCTGAGATTTTTCAGTTTCCCATTGAGATCTTCAGTGGGAAAATGGTTAACCTATTAAAATTACAATGCAGTATCAGCAGAAGAAAATTTATCCTCTATCCCACTGTGAACGTAGCTGTGCAATAATAGTAACATCTATTTCCTATGTCTGGATAGCTTGTCCCTCTGCATGTAGGAGACCATTATCCCGTGACTGTGCTCTGTTCTGCTGATACAATCTCTTAAATAAAGCTTTGCTGTTTACTTTCCTTAATTGAAGAACAATAGAAAAGACATGGCCTTTAAGAAGCTTCACTTTAGTCACTGCCTCGGAGCTTTGAAGGTGTTTTAAGTTGTCTTTCAGTGTACTTCAAAACATCCTTGACAAAAGAATGCATGTGGAGGTGAAGTGGGAATTTTGCTGGCAATTAGATTTTATGCAGAGTTGTAAAAAGTTTACTTAGCAGCCATTCTTCTGCCAACTTTCCCAGCTTAGTTTTGATCCTCTCACTGCTCTGCTAAGTGATCAAATCCTGTAAAATATTTTTCTTGCAGGTCTTATGTTGCCCCTTTTTGGAGCTGAACAGTTCTTTCAGCAGATATACCAAGTTTATGTTGTTTTGGGGTCTTTTGGGGGTGTTCTAATCCTTTCTGGGTTAAAATCATCAAAAACTCTTTTAAAAATAATTTTAACTTGCTAGTCCTAAGGGGAACCCCAAACAATGAAGATGAGCCTTGCAGAGACAGATGTGGGGACAAAGAGACTTGATAATGGCAGATGTTTTCCTTTTGCCCTGGATCTGGACAATATGAACTTATTTAACTCTTCTCTGCATCCAGGGGAAAAAAAAAATAAAAGGAACAAATTGTAATACAGTCTAAAATAGAAACTCATAACAACAACAACTAGGACATGGCTACAAAATTATCAATTAAATGTCTATGCAAACTGCACAGGAAGAATAGGAAATGAGAAATCACTCACTGGTAAGAAAATGCTGGGAAGTAGGGCCAAAATCCCTGTGAGCTTCATGCAGTTGCTTGATGCGCTCATCAACGGCCACCTGTTAAGAGAGGAGAAAAAACCATGACTCTCTTCTAGACAAGAAACAAAGAGCAATTATAGTCAGATCATCTTTTTATTAGTGAACATTCCGTTTAAAATTAAGCAGCTTCCTGCAGCAATTGTTATCCTTCAGGGTCTTCAGATGAGATTAAATGTGTCACTGGAAAAAAGGAAGGTAAAAAAAAAAAGTGGTTTTTGTTGTTCCTGCTGTTGTCTCCCATCTTAACTGCTGCTAGAAGAAGCTGAAAATGAAAAGGCTGATAAGTAAAGGTATAGCAAACTGGCCTGACTTTATGTACTTGAAAAGAGTAGGACTGCTGCTTGTCAATATTGAAGTCAGAACATCCATCCGTTAATACTTTTCCAGAACTACTTCTAAAGTACTTTGAAACTATGGTATTATAAATTAGCACATGAAAAGTAATCTCTTTTAATGTGGACAGCATAACCATATTTTAGCCAAGCGTTGAAATGAGCTTAACCAAAAGAGAGCCGCGGATACAAACATTTCACTGTTCTTTTTATCACTCAAATTATAGCCCCTCAACCCTTTTCTCAGAGCTGATCTTTGAAGAACATACTCCTAATGTTTTGTTGGGTTGGTGTCCTGCATGAAAACAGAGACCATTGTTTAGGACTGGTTTTATCTTTACCCTTGAAAATCTCAGTGGAGTATTGAGCAAGCAGCCAAAAGCGGGTGGCTGCAATAAGATTCCCTGGTGCATGAGTGACATCTACCTGTCCCTTTATAACCTATATGCTAGAAGGATGTAATTAAGTTAGACCCAAGAATGGGAATAAATAAAACAAGGAAAAAATACTTGAAAGTAATGATAGAATATTTTTGAAATATAATAAATAATAACTGATAGGAAGCAGGTTCACTCAAATATTGCCTGCAAGAAAAAGTGTTTCATCAACACTGGCAAAGCAGAAGGTAAGTGTATTTTTATTGGCCTACTTGTGATATACATATCGAGGAAACAAATATGTTGCACAAGTAAAAAGCAATCCACATTTTAAAACTTTCAGGGAATTTTTTTGGTTGGTGGTAGAAGGGATCTATTAAATAGTAACTGGAAATGATATAGTGAGAAGGGAAAAATAATGATAGAATTAATGAGCTATTTGATATGACTGTATGTGTTTGCCAGATAGCCCCTAGAACCCAAATTCTTGTTTAACTAAGCAATAGCAATTTATTTCCAAGACATGATTTATTTGCTTACAATTCCAAAACTAACACTATAAGCGAAAATGTCCATTTGCATTCTTTCCTTAAACCATTTTTCAGGTGCTTTTCCTGCAGCTTCCTTTATTTCTATGTCATCTTTTCTGGCTTCCCACTGAATTGCACGGACAGATGTTTTTGTTAATCAATGCTTCATACCAGGGATTGACTTTGAGCTTGAGTTCATACCCAATTCACTGCACAGACACAAGCTGGGGAAGTCTGCAAGTGCATAGAAAACCATGAAAGGGTTGCTTCTGGTCATCAGTATAATTAGTTTAGAGTAACTGATGTGCTATTATTTTTAACCAAGAAATGACCTTTCTATGAAGACTAAAAAGATAATCTTAAGCATACCTAAACACTTGCAAAAAAAAAAAAAAAAACCACTGGAAAAATGTAAGAAAATGTATATACTCTTTAGAATTGTCTTAAAATTACCTCATAACATATTTATTTTGTCATTAGGAAATACTGGTCAATAAAGAAATATATGGCTCTTCCTTGATATTAGTACATACATTTCTTTAAGTCAACCCGTATTGAAAAAGTACTTGGTGGCATGAAGAATCGTTAAAGAGAATGAGAACTTTACAAACACAGTGGGGAGCAGTGCTTCATACAGGAAAATTTCAACAGCCAAATAGTGGTCAGAGAAGAGCATGGGAACCTTTCAGTACACATGATCACTGCCAGCACACAGCCTATACAACTTCTGTAAGTGTTCTAAGACTAAGAATCCCAGTCCCTTCAAAATACCCAGGTGACCTTTAAACTGCACAAAACTATTAACCTGAAGATTTTTAGCCGTATATGTACATCAGCAAAATAAAATACCTTATACACTTCAGGGTAAACTCTGCAACTGAACAGCTTTGGATGTGAGCCAGGAAATACCTCTTTCTAGAGGTAGATTTTGTCAATACAGAGAAGCAGAAAACACTGAGAAATCTTGAGTATTCTCCAGGAAATATCACCTGAGAGTACAAAATATCATTCCATTTGGCTGCCAGGAAATACCACTTACTGATATATTGGCATACTACCTTTTAGGTAAAAGGCAGTAAAAAATGAACTCACTGTTGGTGGTAGAGCAAGGAAGATTACTGCAGTCAATTTCTATTAATTTTATCAAAACTAACACATAAGTGATAAAATAACAGAATTTGAACCCACAATAACTCAGATAAACGTGTACAAAAAAATACCCACTGAAACAATCCTTGCTTAAACCTACAGAAGGATGTGTCTCTGATCCAATAATATCTAAGTTGGCTTAGTGACTTACATACCAACAATCTGGAGGAGATTCTAGCCATATAAATCTTCGTAAATGTTACATGATTCTTGAAAAAAATTCTCATTGGCCTGTAAAAGTGTTTCTTATTTTTCAGAAACAAGCCATAGGTAATTCCCAAATTTTAATTTTATTCTTGTTCTTATTTTTCCTTCAAATCAAGTGAAATAGGCTCCTCCAGAATGAGCACAAACAGTATCTCTTGTATTTTTGCATGCTATGCTCTGAACCAAGAGCAGTTAGAACAAAATGTTGTGAACAACTGGAGCCATGAGGGAAGGAAACTGCAAGATTTTCAAGCCCATTCAGGCATTCAGTTTCCTTGTTTTAAGGGGAAGGAAAAGAAAGTATTGTTAATGAAGGAAAAAATTCTCTCCTGATTTCAGTAGTGTTGTCTTAGCCATGCAAAAAGTACTACTTTACAGATACTATTACCAGAATGTAACATTCAGGACCACAGAATGGGTAAAGCTGGACGGGACCCAGAGTGGTCATCTGGTCCAATCTCCGTGGGACGGGGCTGTGGATTTCATTTGGGTACCTTTAAGGTAAAAATCCATAGTATATTTCCTCAAGAAATGTTACTTATAAATAAAATAAATGTCTTTCTAGAAAGTCAGCTATTGCTTCATCATGATATGAGACTTTGATTTAAATGGACCAAAATATTTTTGTATCTAATGTTTGCTTTAAAAAACCCATCAGAGTTTTCTGTAATTGGGATACTTGAACCATTGCTTTTCTTCACTGGGGATACATGCTTGAAAAGACATGCATTTCCATTATTTATTTAATGCAGTGTTTTACAGAACATTTATCTTCTTTCAATCATAACAGATGAAAGAACCACAGCAGTGCAGTAAATATATTTGAGACTGAAGGTAGTAATAATAAAGATCCTATACTGATTATAAGTGATATTGACATGGTACAGAAACAGCTTCCACTAAAAAAATTGAGAAGTAAAAAGAAAAAAATTAAAGTCCTTATCCTTTAAAGACTTTGAAAACGTTTGATGAAACAAGTTCTGTTTCCCATCACTTGGATGCAGCCATGTGAAGTGAATCTATAATCAGGTTCAGAAAAACAAATTACAACAACAAAATCAAAGCTCTGCCATGCAGTTGTTAGGAGTAGTTTCTAAGTGCTTTACCTAATGTGGGATTCAACCTTGACAACATTTTAATAACAGCTCCATTGCAGTCAGAATAAGGATTTGATAGATGTAACTTGGGTCTACTACTGAATTCTGGGGGCTGGGTTTGTCTTTTCATTTTTTTGAGGTTTAACTGAGAACACTTTTATGACATATAAAGTATTCTTTTTTGCTGATGTCCATACTGCAAATCTGGCCTAGATCAAGAAGGCAATATGAGCTGTTTAATTCTCAGTATTTTCCATGTTCTCAAAAAGTATCCAACAGAAACTGTCCGGGAGTGCTGGTGTTGCTGAACTACTCCAGGATGTGCTGAGGAAGGAGGCACACCCATCTTATTCTGGAAGTTGTGCCTGCAAACTAGGAGTGACCTCAGCAAAGAGCATTAAAATGGTCTCTCTGTCAATACATCAATCTTGTCCTCTTGGATCTACCAACACTACAGAGACATGAGAGCCTTGGTCTAGCTGTGGCATTATCCTGCCACAGTCTTGCCCATGGCTTTGATTTTCAACTGAACAAGTTCAGCGGAGGAAATCTCTGCCGGGGTGCTTCTCTGAGCTCTGATTGCCAGCTGAACTACCCTGCAATGAGGGGCTGCATGAGCCAAGGTGAGTGCTTGGGTGCCTCTCTGCTCAACGCTCTCAGAGAATTCACACTGGGTGAACTTGGCAAGGAAGTTATTAAAAAAATTACATGAAGGCATGCGAGTAGCATATTTTACTGCTTATTAACATGAACAGCAGAAATGAGAGCACTAGTTTAAAAAGTGCTAAATGTAAAGAGTTAAGTCGACTGTTGGATGGTTGGGATTCTGAGGAAAAATGACAAGAGGGAAAGAAGATTCTCATCTAAACAGCTATATTTAGCAGCAGCAAAAGGACACACAATCTCCTTTTTCTTTTTTCTTTTGGTCAAAATTCACTTCACCAAAAGCTGTTCTCACAAAAAGGACAATTTTCTGTATCAATCAGCATGCATACACACAATACTTATTAAAATAACACTCCTTTAATTTCCCCACCATATTCATAGCATTTCCACAGCCTCCTGACCTTGACTCCGTGCACAGCCAATTTGACTGCACATCAAAGGAAATCGGCTTCTACGAGACCCTCTTTAATGTTGCCCAGCAATTCTCCTCCCAAGAGCTGAAAAGCTTCTTTCTTCTCTCTCACTGACTCAGAGCTGTCAAAGCAGTGCGGGGCTGCTCTTCACAAATCAATAAACAGGAAGATCTGATCTGCTGTACTTCTAATAGCTGCTGAATTCAGTCACTCACTGCTCCGTGTACATTAGGCGATAAGGAGGGATTTAAATAAGCACACTTTGTGCTGTTAATGAGGAGCAGCAGGGGGGGAAAGGCAATTGATAGCCATTGTTCCCAGCCGCTGAAGTTCAGGTTTAAGTCTTGACATTTACTGAGTTGAAAAAACAGCTAAGGACAATTAGTTTTCTGGTGAAAAGTTCAGTGTTCTGAAATATTTTGAGAGCGTAAAAATGTGCTTATTTTCCACAATAATGAAAAAAAATAGATAAGTACAATGCTATTTGCATGCATTTACAACTGTTAAAAAGACTAAATTCAAATTTCTGGGTCATGGTGGGACTGGATACTTCAGCAGATTAAAATCGGAATGACTTCATGCAATTCCCCTTTCAGAAAATAAAACACCCCAAAATATAGAAATAGTAGAACACATGTATTGTACTTTGACTGCTTTTCTATATTTTCTAATGAAACAAGAATAAAATGTAATATAAATTCAGGAAACATCTTAAAGCTTGGGGCACAGAGCCTTAGAAAACAGTAAATACAAGAATGATCTCCTTGAATTAATATGTCTACTATGAATAAGCAGCTATCACTTCTTAGGCTTTTGTTTTATAATCTTAAATATGTGCACTTTGGTCTTTCTGTATCTCTATGCCTAAGGAATGAAAGTTAGGTCTTAAAGTTTAAATAACAAAAACATCCAATTTTGGAGAGAATAAAACAGTTGTAAACCATGTGAAATCTTAAAAACAAGTATCTTTAGGAAACAATTCTCTTAGAAAACAATATTTATTTTGTTTTGGATAAAAGATGTTCTCTCAGGGAGGCCTCTCATTTGACATGCCCCCTGCTCCCATAGAAACCATCACACAAGCTGGTGGAGGTTCTGCAAGGCCTTTCACATCACTGTAAATTCCTCTTTTCTATTCATGCACTTTTGTAGGGTACAAAATATTTTATGAAACCACTATGAGCTGAGCATGGGCTCAGCCTTTCAAAGGTACTAGAAACTGCTGTGCTGCTCTCCATTCTGGGGCATTTCCTCACTGTCTGGCCACATGAATTTTTTTTTAATATTGCTTTTTGTATGCAATTTAAACAACATCAACTATCTGTTTTCTGCCAGATTCCTTGCTGTATTCCTTATATATTATACCATACTATATAAAGTATATTTATTTAGTATGGTATACTATATAGTATACCATACTAAATAAACTAACTTTACAAACATTGATATTTAGCTACTGTTTTTCTCAGAAAACAGCACTACACCAATTAAAAACTCTTCAATTTACAATTTACATTAGCTTCAAATTCAAACAAATAAGTGCCCATAGACACCCCCTGGCTGATTCCAGTCCAAGTGGGCCGTGGCTTGCCTAACCACATCTCTGTACTCTTGGACAGTGCCTCTATATTCCTCCCAGGTTACCTGCCCAAGCTCCCTCTTTCTGTGTAGTCCCTTTTTTATGTTTGGCTTTTGCAAGGAGCTCCTTGTTCATGCACACAGGACTCTTGGCACCCTTGCTGGGCTCCCTGCTGTTCAGGATGGACCAGTTTTGAGCTTTTTAGAAAGTGATCCTCTCTTACCAATGAACTTTCTTGGACCTCTCTCACTTCCAGGGGTTTATCCTGTGGGATTCTTCAAGCAGATCCGTGAAGAGGACAAAGTCTGCTCTCCTGAAGTCCAGGCTGGGTCTCATGGTCACTGCAGCCTTTGACTTTCACCTCCCCAGGGAGCCTCTCCTTGTTTGTAAGTGTGAGTCCAGCAGAGCATCATCTGCCCTGGCTCCTCCATCAGTCGTGTCAGGAAGTTTCCCAGGAACTCACTGCATTGCTTACAACCTGCTGGGTTGCCTCTCCAGCAAATAATCAGGATGCTGCCCCACGCATGCTATTTCTGCTTGCCTGTAAAAGGCCTCACCCACTTGTTCTGTAGGCTTAGGTGGCCTACAGCAGACACGCACAACAGTGTCACCTATACTGGTCTGCTCCTTAATCCTCAGCCATGAGTTCTCAAGGGTTCTTTTTCCAACATATCATTCCTAGTTTAGAGCTCTTCCGTATCTTCCATACATCCCCATAAAATATACTCCTTAGAGCTCTGACTCTGCAGACCTACAGATCCAGCGATTTCTCTCCTGCCTTCAGCAGAGAGCTGAAACTATATATACTCTTAGTTCTGTATTGTAAACTGGGGAAAAGAGAAACGAAAATGTATAGGCTACCCTGAACCTCTGGTAGGTTATTGATCTTAAAATGAATCTAACTTTGATGCAGTTTGACATTTTCAAAGTCAGTGGGAGCTGGGTGCCTGCACCTAGGGAGAGAATGTGTTCTGTGGTACGTAAAACTGTCTAGTGAGGAGCTCAGCGTGGCATATATTCTTCCTGACATCAAATCTGACTTCTGAGGTCAAGGCATCTGCATGCCTTCATACTATATGCTTTGAAATGTTTCCGCATAATTTTTAAATCTCTTTTTAAACAACATTCAGGATTCATTTTTAAACATATCCTTCAGGATTACTCAACATCCGTATAACTCTCGGGTGGTGTATTGTGCTCATCTCTAGGCCCCACAGCCAAGACACACTTGGATCAGCTGCAGAGAGACTGAAGGAATCAACAGGAATGATGGTGACCTACAGCAGAGGCCTGAGTGAGCAGTTGCGATTAAAACTGAGGAACAGAAGTCTTAGGGAATCAGGAAACAGGGACAAATCTGAAGTGAGTCCTCTCTTTTTGCACTATCAATATCAAAATTTCTGCTGTTTCAGTGTTATTAAATCTTATTAAATTGTGTTAAAAACACAGGGCATTTGGAGGGTTCTGGATTATAAATTATGATAAGCATTATTTGCAAGAAAAAATGTCTGCTATGTGTTTTCCTAGTTACATTTATTAAATAACAAGGATTTAGGAAAAGGCTAAATCATTAATTATGATTCTGTTGTTGCTGAAACATGAGTTCTTTTAGGCTCTGGCCATCTAGTGTTCCTACCCTAACAAGGTTGTTTGATTTTTTAGGCATTTTCTCTTCACTTTTGGGGCATGCACAGAAAATAAAATTACGTGTAACACAGCTATATCTCCTTAACATACACCATAAAGACATAAAAAAGACTTTCCTGTGGCCTTTTTTATTTATTTTGCTTCTCTGCTAAAAACCTGTTATTTCTCATCACTATAGTTTTTTTACTTTTGAAATAAAACTGACTCCTTTCTATTCTCTTTAAAAATATTTCCAAAAGATTTAAAAGAATTTTTTTTTTACTTCATTTGAAAATACTCTTTATTAATGTTTCATAATCCACCCCTAAGGAAAAGCCGTACTCTCTCTTAACAAGATTTTATGGTTATTTTGATTTTCTTTTTCCCTGTTTCTCATTTTGTTTTTCTCTCATTAAACTAATACGAAATAATAAATTCATTCTGTACTGAAAATACCCTTTGTTTCTGAAAGGTAAGGTAACATACCCTGTTTTTGTGCCAAGGGAAATGGTTCTTTGGCGACTGAGGGAACTGTAAGTTGAATGTCATGCAAGGAATGTTTTACATCTGCCCGCAAACACATGCCTATGCAATAATCCTGTATTGGTTGAGCATCACCAGTGAAGATTATTCTTCTATAGTTCTAGTTACATTCCTTCACTTTCATTGATCTTTCATTATATTATTTTTATTGCTCCTTTCCCCCAGGTCTGTGAATTTCTAGTGCCATTACTAGCATTAGTTTTGGGAATAGCTGCTCATAAATGCAAGTACGAGTTCTCATAATGCGGATTTGTGCTTAATGCAGGTTACTTCTAAAAGAAACAGAGGCTTCAAGCAGTATTGTCTTTATTCAGCAGTACTTTTAGCTGATTACCATTGCAAAGTGTTTTCTTTCACCACCTTCAGCTCCCCTCACTCATTTGCCCTCTGATTCCTCTGGGATTATCATCCCATCAGTATTCATGAGACTTTGATGTTCAGTCCTGTCTTTCCAACCATTTCCCCATTCTTGTCTTCTTAATTTGTTGTTGTGCATCGTCATTCACTTTTATAATTTCAATTCACACTCCCAAACCCATGTTGCTACCCTAAATGCAGTGAAAGTACTTTTTTCATAAATACATAGTAAACCTCTCAATTTTATCCAATAATGTTTTAAAATAAGGGCTGAAGAACTGCTTAGACTGTGCTGCTACTTATGTAATACCATGGAAAACCTTATACAGGGAAGTCTGTGTGAATTTTATTCACCCTAACTCAGGAGTTGTAAGGTGAGAGAGCTAAAAGCCCTTTCCTCAATCAGAAATGAAGAGAAATATGCATCTCCTGAGACAATTGTGCTCATACTAAGACATACACCTCAGAATAACCCTGTAAAAATATGTATAAATTTGACTTTTATAGAGCTTAGTTTTCGTAAGTGAGTTTACATACCAAGGAGGAGGACTCTTGGGAAGACTGAAGCATGGAGGAAGAGAGAGGGCTCAGGAGAAGATGGAAGGTAGGACAAAAATATTCTTTGCAAGGGCACATTCTAGGGTGATAATGTACAAAAAGGATTCTGCATGCAGCAGCCGTTGTATTAATACTCTGTCGCTTTAGGACACGAAATCAGACTACATGACTCCAGAATGTGTCAGAAGGCTAAAGAAAGAAGGCTATTTATTCAGAGTTTGACCTCCTTATATACTAGGTCACTAGAGCTAAACTGGTTGGTGCTAAAAGTAGCGCCCATTCAATCACATTGGCCAACACAGAGAGACATCAAATTGTGTCCACCTCCAAAGAAGGAATGAAAACAAGATAGAGTTAGCAAAAACATCTCCTTCTGTTTACAGAAAGTTCCGTGAAAATGGAGTTTTAGAAATCAAAACATCTCAGGCTGAAAAACCAGGGCTACAATCCTCTATCTCCTTTCTTTTGTATTTTCCGCTCTCTCCTTCTGTTCCTCTTTGAGACTTACACCAATTGTGATAAATCTGTTCACTCCAAATAATCCTTAGTCCTAAACCTATCCCAAATACATCACATCTTTGGTTTCCTTTTTAGTTGTGCAGGGTGAAACAAGTAGGACAATGTCAGTCAGGACAGTTTTATTGCAATGTGATCTGTTCACATTGTTTGTTTGTTTCATCCATATTCTTACATCTGGAAATCTCAAGAGTAAAATACTCTGTTTCAAGATGACTGAAACAACTTTGTCAATCAAGTGCTGACACGACATGAAAAGAAAAACTTCATTTCATGAAATTACTGGCTGGATGGATTAAGCAAACTTTTATGTATTGTTCTTGTCCAATGAACCTTTTGAAGACAGCCCCTCAGTCTCAATGACTTCTGCAGAATGTTCCATAACCCAGCAGCTGCTCAAGCTTGGGAACAACCACACAATCAGTGCTTGATGCTCCCTGCTATCTGGCGCTCCTTTGAATACTGCTACAGCTCCTGATTTTGCACAAAAGCCTCCCTTTCTCCCTGGGGAAGACATGCATATAGCACATTGAAAGATAATAAAATTACTTTAGGCAAATAACTGCTCAAATGGGAGCAGCAGCTCATAGGATTGATATTGTGCTGATTGGAGATAATGGCAACACTCCTATAATAGTGTGATATGACTTGTGAGAGGAGCTGCCTTCATTCTGCAGCTGGCCAAAATCTATGTATTTATGCTTCCTAACCAGTGAGTAAATTCAATTGACATGAAAGCAAAACCTGAGTTATATATAGCTTATACTGCTAAACCAAAATGTTAAAAAAACTCTAATTTAAGTTGGAAGATACGGTCTCAAATTTCTTCTATTTGAAAAGAAAAGGTGCTTATAGTGAACAAATGAATAAATAATGCTAAGCCACATCTTTACTGAGGTTGTAAATGGTACATAGTGAAGGTTAAAAGCTATCCTGGCATGAAGGATCACAATGCATGCATGCATGCAAGAAAACCATCGCTTCACGTGTGTCAAAAAACCACATTATCATATATTGCACTTGGTAAGTGCCATAAATTTTGCTCCAGTAATTCCAGTAATGTTACACGCAGAGTTTCCATCTGAAATCTGTTTTCATGAGCCCTCTCTTTGAAAAGCTGAATACCCTATTTACCACTGTCAATCTGTAAAGACCTCAGATGAAGCTAAAGTCTTTGAAAATGGTTATGTTCAACCCCCTGATCTATCCACAGCACAGACTCAGGTCCTCCCATGAGCAGAGAGGGAGGGCTCTTCCTTCCCAGTGGAACAAAGCTCCCCACAGGAGGGGGTGGAATTAAAGCTATTTTGTATTTTCAGGAAAACTGTGACTGGTCTGCACTGACGAATGCCATTTCAAAGACTTCATATTGGTGCAAACATTAAACATACCTTTTCTGCATACCATTTAAATAATGAATGGAACAAACTTGTGCATTTTGTGATACAGTTGTTAAAATATATTTGTCGCCTGCACAGCTTCAACCAGGAGAAATAATGTTTCACCTCCAGAAAATATGTCCCATTCTGAAAAATGCTTTTGTTGTTTATTATCGAATGCCATAAAAACCTCTCTAAAATTTGCCAGCTTATTTTCACAGCTATCTGGTTTTTATAACTCCCCCCCACTTCCCAAGTAAATAATTTATTTCTCTTTAGGCTTGCCTTACGACTCAACTGTTTCTGAGAACTGGGAAAATCTAAGAATAGAAGAGATCTTGGAGAATTCAGACAGTAAGAAAGATGGAGATCCTGAGATGAATTGCCACTGAAGGGGCGTGCAATTCAAGTTTGTGAAATGAGGAGTAAGGATAAGAGAGAAACAAAGACAAGATTCCCCACACAGACTGAAGCCAGACTCAAAACCTGAATTTGCAGTATCTGTGTAGCAGCACCATATAATCCAATGACAGGCAGTTTAATTGGCAGTTACAAAACTTTAATTTACTAAGTCAGGAACCCTTTCTGAATGTCTAACTCACAAGCTATTGTTATCACAGTGGCAGTTTGACATGTGGTCTTCAAGCTAGGTAAATAAAGGAATGAATTAGCATTCTCTTGAAAAAAATCTGTTTATGAAAGACTTAACTATGAAGGACATGCTCAAGAAAAGACTCTACAAGACTAAAAAATAAAAC
The DNA here is from genome assembly GCA_013397315.1 of Donacobius atricapilla. Classification (NCBI taxonomy): domain Eukaryota; kingdom Metazoa; phylum Chordata; class Aves; order Passeriformes; family Mimidae; genus Donacobius; species Donacobius atricapilla. Next base: position 119,521 of record WBMY01004625.1, read on the forward strand.
CAACATGGTTTCATAATTCATAAAACTTGAGTGATGTCCTTCATTATTTCTATGAAAATGCCTTTAAAAAGCAGTGAAGGAGTACCTTAAGAGTACAGTTTAAGAAATAAGGATGGACTTGATTCCTTCAGTAAAACTGACACTGAATGCTAGAAGAGCAGATGACACTTGTTTATACAAAAAAATCATTGATACTTCTCAGATTGAAATTTATTCTCAGGGGTTAAAGAAGGTGAGAAACCCATGCAAGGCAACAGCATCGTTGTACGACAGTGGCACGTCCTGGAGCTGGCTCTGTCAGACATGGGGGAAGCTTCTGGCAGCTTCTCACAGAAGACAGAGTGACTGATTTCTCCTTGTCCTTATTTTGACCCACGGGCCATTATAATACCACTAAACTTCCCCTGCCAAGGAGGAGGCTGGCAGAGCAGCTTTGTGGGGCACCTGGGATCTAGCCAGGGTCAACCTACAGGAATACATCAATATGGCTAGGATTTTGAAAGAAAACTGAAAGCACAAATAAATTTATGTAAGCTTTTTGACAAATTATGTCAAATAAAAATAATCAGATCATCTGTAAAGGGCAAAAGAAATCATGTTTGTTCAATATACTATTTACTGCAATGAATTTATACATTTGAATGAGATATACAGAGGAATTTCAAGCTGCACTGAGTCTTGTGTAACTTTATTTAGAAAGGAGTAATTTACAATCAGAAGTCTACAAATGGAAAATACAAAGATTTGACTGGGAGCTTTTGTGTTCACACTTCCTTTTTTAACTTAATGAAAACCCCATGGAATAAAATTGTGAATGTTGAGCCATTTAACTCTTGAAACCTTTCCATCCTAGTAGGTTAGCTCTTCTCTGTACATTCTGAATCAATAATGTCAGTTCTTACTTTTAGTATTATGTAGATGAAACTTTGTTTCTGTTATATACATGGCCATACAAATTCTTTAAGTCTGTTTTTTCACTCATTCTCTTTGCCCATTAGTATAATCTAGTCACATTAAATCTAGTCACATTATTTTTTTATGCTTATTTTAATTTATTTATTGAAAAAAAAAAAGGCAAAACCTCTCTGTAGGAAGATTTTTCCTTTTCTCGTCTCTGTCTATCATTAGAACTCACTCTCTGCCGATCCTGTTATGTCTTATCTTTCCTACCCTGACAGTTTTTGCACAACCTCCATACTCTTCCCTCAGTCTCGGGAAAAGAAACAAAACTCTTACCCATCCAAACCTAAGATAGAAGGCATTATTGAGATGGTCTATTCAGTCAGTAACTCCACTGTACAGTAAGGTTCCTCTGAACAAACAAGCGCTTTGATTACATACTGCTGGAATAGCAAAGCTGGCCTACAGTCCCATGTCCGTAACTGCTTGCTGGCTGCAGAAGCCAGATTCCACTCTGATGATCTGTAATTGCTTTTGACTGGGTGATTTTTATCCTCTACAGTTGCCAGCAGTGGCAGACATGATGCTGTACAAATCCCAAAGTAACTTTCCAAACTACAGTTTGAGAAACCTGTACAAGATTTCAGGGTGCAGTGAGAATGAAAAAACTACTTTCCAAGCCTACAAGTATTTTAGAGAAAAACATCCACAGTGAAACTGAGGTAGCATTTGATTCTGAAATATTTGCTCTTGTAGACCATTTAATGGCATTTCCCCAAGGAAATACACTCTCTCAGTGTGTTTCTAGTTCAGCTGCCCATACCATTACACTGTCTTATTATTTAGCATTTGTCTTGTACAAGAGAAAACACTCATGACAACCAGGGAGGAAAAAGGAGAAAAAAGCAACAGCTGAGAAACCAAGAGTACAGATCTTACACTGTCAATATTTGTCATATGAGAGAACAAAAGGCAGGATCATCTATCTTAAGAGTGCAGAATCTGGTAAAGAAAAACCACAACTTTATAGGCTCATATGAATAAAATGCACTAATTTCTTCATAGTTCAGATTCCTTTGAAAGATAAATTTGCAAAGCAATGCATATAACACTTAGAGGTAAATCCTTTCTGCTGTGACTCCCACTTGCAATACCAACAAGAGGTTCCCCCACTTCCCATTTTTCTCCTCCTTCTCACCGCTACCAATTTCCTACTAGGTTCTGCTTGAGCTCCTGTTTTTCCTTCATACTATCACATTCTGCATGTTTTAAGCTATTCTTCAGAGTTTAAGAATCCTGTTTTTTCTTGTCCTGCTTTCTGTGTTTTCTTCCTTTCTTACCTAGCAGTCACCCCCCATCCCTGGAAACATTCAAGGTCAGGATGGTCAGGGGTCTGAGCAGCTGGATCTAGTGAAAGACGTCCCTGCTCACTGCAGAGGGTCTGGAGGAGATGATTTTCAAAGCACCCTTCCAAATCAAACCATTCCACGATTCTGTAGCCTGCAGATTCCAAAAATCCACTGTCTGCACTGCCTCATAGCAAAGTTGTTCCCCATGTTCTTAAAACAGTGTGGCCAAAAGTAAAGCTGAAATAAAGTTATTAGAATCTCTTTTATGAAAACAATTTACAGCTTGGGACTCTTAAAATTTTACTTTTCTGCCCACTCCAGTTCACTTTTCTTTTCAAATAGAAAAATTGACCTGGTGTCTGTATTGATTCAAAATAAAAATCATGGCAACTTTTTAAAAATTGTTTGTTTTTGTTTGGTTTTTGTGTGGGTGTTTTTGTTTTTGTTTTTGTTAATCTGAAATACTTTCCATGAAACTGGTGAATCCTTTGAAGTCTATAGAGAGGTAGTTGTTGGCTTTAAATTCATTTCACAGGGGTTTTTTTTCCCAGACAACCATCTGTGTGTCTGTTGTGATAGCCTAGTACTGCAAGAATAAATTATATACCTGCTTGTCAGCTCTCAAACATATTTTTGTTTCCCCTGTTGTCAGAAAATCTGTTTTGACATGTGAGCATAACCATATGGGAAGGAGTATAAAGATACAACAGCCTCTTTCCTTCCAAAATAATCCCAAAACTTAAATTCTGACTAAAAAAAGTTACCAAAAATTATAGTCTGCTTAAGTACAGAATAATATCTAAAAAGTGCAGAATTAAAGTTTAGCTGTTTCTCCTTCAATAAGACCAGCAGAGACTCCACATCATTCTAGTGAAGCCATTTTCTAATTTGCGAAAATCTGAGCTGCCTGAAGACCTCTGGAGGACTTCTGGAATATAATGGATGGAACATCACACTTTTAAACAGGCAGGGAGTTTTTGTGTTGGCTTTTTACACCTCACTGCATAAGGTTAAATACACTGAGTTAAGGAGGCACAAACAAATTCAATTTTAGAGAGCTAATTCACTCCAGGACCAGCATTTTTTCCTGTCTCTGATCCAGTATCGGTTCAGTGGCACTGACCAAGCACTTTTACAGTAAAAATTAGTGGCTACCCATTAAGATACAGAAGTTACAGAAATGAGGTATATCCAGAGTGATAATCATTCATTTGTTCAAATCAGAATCAATAACACTGGAAATGTGAGGAGTGCCTTCAAAGATAAGTTGGGCTGACAAAAGATGCAATTTTAGTATGGCCCTATTTTTTCCCTTGTCTTAGAATTTTTAAATAAAACCTTGGATTTGTTCAAACATTCTTCCCATGAGAAAATGCATTACTAATCTCGACTCCTACATCACCAAAACCATTTTGCCTGCCAGTTTTCTGTCACTTTTACAAGCTCTTGTTTAACAACAGAAGTCGGATTTTCTCATTAATTGGGAAACCATTCACCAATTCCTATTCTGGCAGCTAACATTTCTTCCCTAATACATTCATATTATAGTATGCTAAAGTATTTATATTCAAAATGTTCTAGTCACAGTCTTTAGGAATTCTACCATTTATATCATAAATGCAGACTGAATGAGCCATTCAAAGGTTTTCTTTTGTCACCAGCATATATTAAGTAGAGAATATTAGGAACAGTGGAAGTTATGTTCTAAAAGTTGTATTTCCCACACTGTGAACTGTCATGAGACTGTACAAATTTGTAAACCCAAAGCACATACTTGAGTAATCAGACTTGAATATTATTTACTATTTTAAAGGCAAAGCAAAATACACATCACAATAAATTGTAACTGAATACCTGCTTCATACTTGGTAGAAAGGCAAAGTACTTTGACTTCAGCTGTGCTTCAGGGCTATAGAATAAGCCACAGACTTGGTGCCTCTTTTGAATCCTGACCTTCCTGGGTTTTGACAGTGTGTCAACATTTAAGTTTTACAAATGTTAAACTGGGCATCTCCTTCTGTGATCGAGAGCTGGTGCTGTGGCAGAAATGTACCTGGCCATGGAGGCCATTAAACAAAACACTGCCAAGGCAGCTGCAAGATGGACTTTATTAGAATAATTAATAATGCATGACTATGAAATTAGTTAGGATAAATCTTCTTGATGGAATGGTATAGAAGAAATATAGTCCCCTTGAATCTGATTGTAGAAGACACTGTTTCTTATATATATATGTGTGTGTGCATGTATGTATATACACACATGTTGTATACCAACCAGGTAATACAAAATACTAGAATGTGAACTCTTTGCTAGAGCAAACAGCCTCTAAAATAAGTGCACTAAATTTTAGGAAGGAGAATAATCGTCACCATTTTCTGGATTTGTAATTTTATGGCTCTAACAATCTGCAGACATTACATCAGCTATCAAAGACACGACAACTACAGCAACTGTCCCAGAAGCACCACCACCCATCTTATATGTTGGCCAAGTAGGCTGAGATCATTAGAATGTTGTTCATTATTTCAGACTTTCTTGTGAACAAGTTATTTTGGTTCATTTAGAAGCACTTCCTAATACTGGGAAAAATAGCTCATGAATTTGTAAGCCTGATATCCTACCCAACTTACTGATTATGTATTACTGTATGTCTTCATGGAAATTTACACTCCTACTGCTCATTTCACTGAACAATTAAAGAATACACACAAATCAAATTTCACTTCAAGCAACCTGTTGTACCACAACAAAGCAGTATGAAATAAACTCAGAAAGAAAGGTACCTCAGAGCAAGCAAACAAGTAGGATTGTATGCTCTGTCTCAAATATGTAACCTGATAGTTACGACATAGGAAGAAGATGAAGTCCTCTTGTATTTTGTTGTACAGATTAGAGACAGTGCAATACAGAAGAAAAAAAAAAATAATGAAGGAACTCCAATGAATCAGAAGAGAAAAATCAATGAAAATATCCAGCTGTGCTAGAAGGACATAAAGTTACCTTTTATGCAACTTATGCATGCAATAGGTGCTGGGGAGGAACAGTCTCTTTGGCAAAGTATCAGTGAAATTAATTTTTGAATTTTGAGGGAAATGTAGGGCAGTGGAAATACTTTCAAGTTGAGGACAGCCGATGATATTTGAAATTCAAAGTGCTGTCACTGAAAGACGGTGCTCACTGGTGTACATTCAGAAAAGGAATATGAGTTGAAATTAATTTTAATTTTCATGTAATGAATTATAACCTATACATTTCTGCTTCAGGTCCATGCAGCCTAACGTGAAAACAAATGGTTAACCTTTTCTCATGATTTCATCCCATGAGAGAAGATGCCCAGTAAGAGGTTTTATTTAAATACCTGCACACACCCCCTCTCAAGGATGTGCAGTGTGTGCTTCTCTTTGTCCACAACTCTCCCACCAGAGTGGGGAACTGGAGAGAAGCCACAGGCTGTGCTGCAAATGTGCAGGTGCCTATGGAAGGCTACACAAGGACTGAAGTGTCTTGGACTCCTGCTCCCACTACTGGACCTGCTCCCACTGCTTCTCATACCTCTGACAGCGCAGAATTTTGCAGTCTCACAACTCAGACAACTTTCCCTGTGCATCACAACTCACTCCAAACCTGAAAAGTCTTGCAGGTGGTAGCCTTGTAACAGGACAAGCCAGCATTGGTGCAGCATTGAAAAAGGGACAACATCTGACATGGGATAAAAACAAACTAACCCCAACACACATGAGCAGAGAAGAGAAAAATAAATCTTCAATCACCATTTACAGGTTGAGTTTTCCGATGTCCAATCCTGTTACAAAATCCATGAACCAGAATAAATATTTAGGAGAAAAAACACACCTTTCTGCTATTTGCAAAAAGCCTGTAGAAATCTAGCAAAAAATTAAATACAGTTTGGTTTTTAGTTATTATTATGATCTGTTATTTAAGATTCCCATACAGGAAGATTTATAAATTTTAAGGACTATCCCAACAAGTGTTCAATTAAATAACTAAATTAATGTAGAGAAATTTAATTAAAGCTGCACTGGTTTTTACAAATACAGTTAATTAAGCTGCTATCTAAAATTAAATCTCACCCAAACTCCTTTTACATTGCTGCAGCTCATCAGATACAGATATAATTAAAATTCTAGAAGTTCACCTATGCATCTGAATACTCAAAAAATAAAGAAAATCCACAACCAAAACCTGCTGAAGTAATTTGAGAGGCTGCTGCTTTAATGGGATTTACACAGTCCTCAGAGTGGGAAGACCGCACATAAAACCCCCCTCAGAAACAAATCTAGGTTTCCAAATCTGCACAGACTCTTTCATGTAGTGTAACAGGCCAAGAACCTTTGAAGATTTTCCACAAGTGGAGGGTAACAGATTGACATGACCAGGAACCAGGGAGATAAATCCTGCTGACTTTATACGTGCCTTCCATTGAAGTAAGCAGGACCAGCCCAGGTAAGGCACGCAGCAGTTATTGCACTTCTATCCAGGAGCAGATGTGGGTATCCTCTCAGAGGGAAAAATTGCTTTTTCAGAACTGGAAAATCTCAGGTCTTCTGGTAGCCTGAATGATCTCCTTTCCTTTCTGACTGTTTTATTCTTGCTCAGACCCAGGCTGGTTTGCTTTATTGGGCAGTTAAATGCAGATCTATTTTCCAGGTGACAGTGACTCAAAATCACCACGCTTGTTTTACATAATAAGTAAACATGAAACATAAACATTTTAGCTGCTGGCTGATCCAGAGAAGGAGATGTTCAGATAGCTGGGAGGTCTGTCAATGCACTACTTAAGATCAGAGAGCAGTCTTTGAAGAGTTATTTTTGGAGGGGGTGGCCGGGGGGGGGGAGAATATTAAGTGAAATACAGTTCAAGACTATTATTTATTGCAAGTAACAGTGATTTCTCTATTAAAACAGGCATATGCTGTAGCAAAACAAATGATGACTAAACCAATGCAGGCAGCCAGAACTCAAACTGGGAGCTGGTCATTTCAACAGCTCACTCTGTGTGGGGCAGCAAGTGTGAGCACAGTAACACAGCACTCACAGTAGCCATGTCACCCTTGCATAGGCAGATCCCTCAGGAGTTCTGAGAGCATGAAAAAAATAAAAATTTCCTCTGCTGTTAAAGGCACAAAGCTGAAACACACAAAAATGTGCCAACATTTTCATGACAGGTATTTATTTTCTCTCTGTCAGCAAAAATATGGAGGAGATAAATGCTGACCATATTTTTCATAATACGGCATGCATAAAATCCTCTACTGGGAAAAAACACAGATGGGAGCCCCATGTCATGGGATTGAGGGTTTAGAATTGAACTCCCAAACCTTTATCTGAAAAACTTAAACAGGAGGATGATTCAAGGTCCAAATACTTGTTTCTGACTTGTGGCACAGGCATCTTTCTAGATAAATAAGAAAATCACATGCAATTCTCTTTAAAATCTAAATTCACACAGCTTTACAGACTTCCACATGGTTTCAACTTAGCATTTGAAGTACAAGATACAAGTGCCCTATCATTTTATGTAGAGTAAGAAAAAGGAAAAGAAAAAGCAACGAACGTCTGGAGTATGATATTAATAAAATAAAATTTAAAAGCCCTACGCACTCCCTTTTGAAGACCTATCTCTCTTTAGAGGGAAAAAATCATTAAGGTTTTTTTTGTGTATCAGAAATGAATATGTTTCCTTTCTTGCACAGTAAAATCTGGAGAATCTACACAAACAACAAAGAGTAAAAATCCACAGAAGCATGGAAATTGAGCAACCAGTGATAATCTATCTTTCTGTGGGCACTTGAATCACCCTTTTACCTTGAGCTTGCAGCGAAACAGGACCCTGGCAAATTGCTATAATCTCCTTTAACCCTAATCACCATTTTAATCAGAAAAAGGTGGGGCAGCCTGGAATTTGTACAGCTAGCAACTGTCGTTCTGCTCGCTAAATACACAGAATGTGCACCTAAAAGGTTGAAATGGTTCAGACTTTTATTGTCTTCAGAATACCACATTTTAGCATTAACAGTAGACAAGTAGAAGGAAATAAAATTATGAGACGGTTTGCTTTGAAGAGCTTTAGGGGTCTGCTTAGACCATGGCTGCATCTCTCACTAACTCTGGTATTAAGAGATTTCTTGGGAATGAAAAGGAGGTGATTCATACAATTGTCAGGACTAAAAGCCTACCTCACCTTATGCTGCACTTTTCCTCTCTCTATCCCTCTAATTTCTTTTAATTTCAGGTTATAAACATCCTAGCTGTGTTCTCTGCTTATCTGTTTAATGATTTTCTTCCTAGCCTTCTCTTAATAAATAGTGGTATGATTGTAGATGGTATGACAGACAAGGAGAAGCTTATATGAGGAAGAAGGAAGGAAGCTTCAAGGAGAAAAAGAGCAATAAGAGAAACTAAAAAAAGCATCAAGGAGACTGTAGGCAGGGGAAGATTAAAGGAAAATGCAGCAGACAACTGTGATTTTCAGCTATAAAGGATTCAGCAGCTGTCCTTAAAAACCTGCAGCTCTGCTTGAGACATATTGATCAATGTTTTCCATAAAACTTCCTTCTGTTTGCTTTATATTATAGCCATACTTACACTAATACTTACCCCAAACAACTATTTACTTTTTTTGAAAGAGGAAGACCGTCCTGTATTTCTCCCTCTTTTCTTTCTCCATAAAGGGCAGTTGAGCTTTCAGTGCTCTGCTCACCTCATCACTAACACAAATATCAAACTACCCTTCATGCTAAAGAGGAGGGATTTCTTTACTATTTTACTTTTCTATTTTTTTTCTTGTATGAGAGCCATTTATACATGCAACTCCTTTAATATTGTAGACACTTCCTGGAATAAGTATCTCTGTAGGGCTTGTGAAGATAACAGAGAAGGTAGTATCTCTGTATTTACACAGAATTGGAGAGTTGTAACCAATCCTGGAAAAATTGTAAAACATCATTAGACTGTGTACAATTGGAGAAGATTTGTTTCTAGGATTTCTAACCCATTTTTCACACAATATTCTTGTACTGATATTCAAAGAACATTTCTAAAAACGCAAACACTTCTTTTGATAAATACTGAGACAGTCCTTATCTTCCACCTGAGTGTGTCTCAAGCTTAATTTTTTCAAGTTATCTCACAGTTCTTAATCACATGGGTCCTTTTAGATACCTTGCAATCTAAAACATAAATGTTAGAGAACGAAACTGCATGAAGTAGGATGATTCCTGTCTGCCACATACCTCCTCTTGTAACACCCCTTTTAAAGGTATCATTTTTTTTACATATTTAAACCAACTGTATTAAACCATAGAATTTCATTAGATTTTGGGCAAAAGGGAGAAGGGCAAAAAAGAGGAAAAAAGAGCACATTCATACTGTCCTTTGCTTTCAAACACAAAGCCAGTACCTTCCAAAGGCTTTTCATTCCACACTGGGAAAAGAAAAAATATCCCTCATATCATGTCTTCCCCTTTAGGTACATTAATGACATTTTTGTTCTGATGTGACTATTGTAAGAATCAAAATGCCTCGGCCTTAGGGCTTTTTTTTATTTTTTATAGTGCACTAAGCTCAACAAACCTTCGTAGAAAATAGAATACTCTTAATTATGAATAAATTAACTAAATTAGCAACATGAGATGGATATGAAATTAGAGGACTGTTAATTGAAACTGCAAACACAGCTGTATACAGCTTAGAGATGAATCACACCAGTAATGACACAGATGTTTTTAAAATGTGATTATGTTTAGCAGGAGCATACTATTGAAACTCCCTAGCCTATTCTTGTATTGTGTCATTGAAATGGTTTTTAAATCCATGAACACCAGGAATCAGAATCTCAGGGATGGCAAATTAGGCTCCCTGGATATGTGAATTAGTGTTGTCTGAATGTCAGCAATTTAATTCTCCAGCTTTCAAAGAATGTAGAAATGGAGCCAAAACCAAACATCTGTTAGTTATATTCTCTTTCAGAAAAAAAAAAATTAAAAATCTCTGGCAAGTTGTTGCCTATCTGAATATGAGCAAGACAGTGAAATACAGTATCTCCAAGCTGTGTGACTACATTGATCATGTAAACAATATAACACAAGAGCTCGAGAAATCTACTTTGTGTACAACCATGAATACATCTTTTTGGGACTATCCCTCCAAAGTGCTAGAAGGACCAGGAACAAGTGGTATCTCCTGTCTAGAGATTTACGAATTGATTAGCTTCCTAAAGACAGCAAATCAGGCTTTCTATCCTGTTAACTTTTACATCCTTCCTAGGGTGTTCCTCAATAAATTGTACAATAAAGGTCAACACCTTTTTTTTTTTTTTTTTCTGGCAGAAAAAGGCACAAATGTTGCTCCTGGGTCACCCAAGGATATGTGAGCTGAGCAGGCTCAGCAGGGATAGCAGTCAGCCCAGCTGGGAGGGATGGCAGAGCAGACAAAGCCAACAGTCCATGGGGGCTCAAGTTCCAACACACCAGTGTAAAGTCTGCAGTGGTAGCTCCCATGTCCCAGTGTTAGCACTGAGCACCCACAACAGCGTGTAAATGTTACCTTAAACAGTCTGTGATTTGTTTTCTGCAACAGAAACAGATTTTACAACATCAATTGTAGCCACCCTCTCAATGAACACCCTGAATAATACAATATCATAGTTTGTGTCCAGCACTGTAGTGCAGCTCACATCACAAAGACATTATTATCTGATTCAGGGGTCTTGGCCTATATAAGGATAAATACTTATTAACACAAATTTACATGAGTAGAGGTTGTTTTTCTAGCCCCCTTTTCAAAAGACAGACCTTTGAACTATGTAACTATCAGAACCACATTAAACTAAAATTAAAAACTATCTATAAAATGAAAACTTACACCAACTCAACACAATGTCATTATAATTCAGCTAAATTTTATAAATGTAGTTCTGATCCATAAATGGATACTCAGCTGAAAGCACGTAAATTAACGCATAAGGTGGTTAAAATAATTAGAAAAAAAAAATTATATAGAGTGACACTGGCAAAGCTGAAATAATCGTCATGACCTGGCACTGGTAAACATCACAGGCTTAACATCACAGGCTTGTCCCATCAGCTGTGGGAACTACTGAGCATAGACTAAAAATGTGGGGGCACAGTGTTGAGACAGAAATGTAGTGATCATAAAATTGGATTTGCCTCTGTCTTTCTGAAACTTTTTTTGATGGGAGCTGACCTCCTGTTCACCAGTGAAAAGGGTTAGATCCTGACTTTTAAAAAGAGGAACCTCACTCAATATCTGCAACAGACCACACCAGCCTGACAGTATCTCACAGGTCATTCACAGCCGAATAAAATTATGGAGGCTTTATGAGAAAAATGTAACCCCTTTCTCATTAGAGGTAAACCTAGGCAGATTCAGGGAAATATTGCAGGTAGCTATGACAACTGATGTGCAACCCAAATTCAGTTATCTTAGTTTTCTGCTGGCAAAACTACAGATTAAATCAACTCAGGATTTGAAATGTGATGTTTTGAGATAAGGAATTGTAATGCTTGGATATACAAAAAGCACAAAGCCATTTCATGGAAGACACAATCTTCTATTTCTTCTGAATACCCCCAAAATCCCTACACTGAAACAGCACTCTATTATCAGCTATGTGTCAGCTAATTAATTAGGACAGAACTGATTGTTTTTACAGATGAAAGAGTCATAAATGAGGGTAATGAAAGGACACAAAACACTTGAGCATGGTATGAGAAATCAGAGGAATGAAAGTTAAAATAGCCAACAAAATGAATATGATACCTACAAGTGTAACCTTAGGATTATTTTTCTGGATTGATTAATGCTAATTAATTTTGGTTTAAAACAAACCGAACTGTGGTAGAGAAATAACTCTGACCACCTGAGAAAATTGAAGAGAAAAACTAACCGAGTCTTCAACCTCCATACTTGAAGTTCCCCCCAAAATTTCATACCCTAAAGAATTCATTTCCACATACAGGAAATGGATATTGATCTTTTCAGGCACAAAAGAAATAAAAAATGAATACTAATAATTCCTGAAATTGTAAGCTCTGGTCGAGAACTGTAATTCCTACTATGTTTGAATATTATTCTGTAACCAAAGGGTATATTTCTAAAGTTTATTGTAGTATCAGTGTTTTATAAACTAACAACAAGCACAAGAATTGAACAGCTTAGATGAGCCACAGGATAAGCATCTTGAAATAACAGCTTCTGCCAGCGTTGTGCTGGGTGAATCCAAATCAGGAAGGACTTTACAGAAGATTTTGCAAACACATAATATATAACAGGATTTGAGCCATTTTAAAGTGCCCTCCTCTAAAGCACACATACCATTACATCACTTCCATACTGCTCATAGTTTTCTACACAAGGGTACAACATCCAGCTTTACTCAAACTGTGTTGAAAACTGCAGTGGCAACTTTAGAGAGCATCCTGTGAAAATACTTTTTAAATGACACAAATAATCTTCCATAAAGGTTGGTTTCAAATCTGTTGCAGTTTAATGCCACTGACATTTTTAGTATTTTAAACATTATTATTAACAGTACTTCTAAAACAGAAAAAAAAATCCTACTTAGTCTCACTGTAGCAAAAAGATATAAAAATACAGCACAAAATACTACCTAGCTTAAAGAGTGCAAAAGCTTTCTGTAACCTTAAAGTAGATGGCCTGACATAAAACTATCTGCAGTGATATAATTGATATGTCAGAAAGACACAAAATGACTCAACAAAGAAATAAAAAAGGCCAACATTAACCTTCTGCACTGTAAATGTGGTAATTATTTCTTTTCCTTGGGCTTTTAATCACTTCAAATGAAGTTTCTTGTAAAAAAATCACATCATTTCAGAAGAAGGGATTAGTGAAAATGGGGAGAAAAGAAATATGTTTTGCCAGTTTTACATTCTCCCTCTAAAAACCTTTAACAATTCTTTGGCACTGGTACTTGGAATCTAAGGGGCTTTATATTGCTTTCAATCCAAGGGTATTCATTAAGGCTTCATTGAGTTACAAGCCTCTGAAAATCACATTAGAGAGCCTTTGCTGGGCAGCTCTTAAATTCAGTGAATGCTCTATCTGCGACAAACGTGTTCCACATTCAAAGCAAACTTTGTGCATCCGCTCCAACCTGGCTGGGAGCCAGGCGGGTGTGAAGGGGCAGAGGATCTGTGCCAGCAGCGGGCAGCCCCACCGGGGGACGGAGCAGAGCCATGGGTTCCAAAGATCCATCACCTCCCTGGTGCCCCCCGGCAGCTGACAGAGCATCCTGCCCCGAACCCACCCCACCAACTACTGTCCTCACCTGTGGCTTTAGCAACATCTAACCTGCAAATGATGGGCTCCGACAGTGGAGAGCATTTTGGGAAGGAAAGGGGCCCATGGAGTGGCAGCTAGGGCTGGACATTTGTAGCCCTGAATTCATGCCTGACGTGTTTTGGGTTTTGGAAATTCTTTTCCCAGGTGATTTTCTGTAAACAAGAGCAATGTTTTTCTAACTGTACCTATGTTGTTTCATTCCTTTCTCATAGGAGGGACTTCTTGATCTCCCTCTCGTTTGACCAATGTGATTGAAGAGCTTTGCCTTTGTTTCACCTGTCAAATTGGTCTGTGTAAAATATATGTGATCTCTCTGTATAAAAGAGAGATCATCTCAAAATAAAGTAGAATTAGATTTCTAGCCTTCTGAAAAAGTGAGCCTATGTCGTTCTTAGTAAACTGCGACAGGCATTGACTTATAATTGCAAGGTTCATTTTTTTTTTTGTCCTTGTTTGCTTTCACTAGTCTGACTGTTGCCAACCTTGTGCACTTCCCAGCTATTCCCTCACAAATTCTTCCCTTAAGCAACCCTAATTTTTCATAATGAGCAGCCTAAACATAGCTGGTTGGAACCAGGTCACACACCTAAAAAGGTGTTGAAAAAACCAAGCCATATTCTTTCATTTTATACAAGAAAAAACCTGAAGCTATCTGTGTAATTTGAGAATCCAAGCTAAAATCTTCTCTAATCTACACCTTTGTATAGGACTGAAACTCAGAGCTTTAATGCTTCAAATGTAACTTCCACACTCCTTGTCAAAGGGACTTCTACAGAAATTATTTCAAATAATGGCTTTGAGATGATCAGGTCTTACAGATCATGAACACTAAAGAATACAGTTTCAGTGGTGGTTGGTAAATAAGTTAAAGAGCTACAAACCGTATGATTTAACTAAAACTACTTGACTAAATGCCAACAGAACTGGTGGATGTTGGTTTCCAGTGAATATATTCTCAAAAGTAGCATAACCTCTGTTTTCCTCAGTATCCTAAATATAGTCTGGTATGAGTCAGATGGATGTGTGCTGCCAAACATAATCTATAACTGCTGACAGGTGGAAGTAAATTGTTCAAGTCTTCCTTTACAAGGAAATGAGACTTACATATATCAACTAATATGCCCATTCTTTTCCTATCATTTATCCATCAAATAGATAAATGGGAGATCTTACAGAATATATTGTATATGCAAAGGTTGTACAAGAGAGTGCTAAATCCAAGATGCACGTGTAACATATTTTCTTACTTTTGATAAATTTTAGGTGCTTTTCTTTTCACATAGAAACAACATAACTCAGCTTTTATAACCCATACACTTATAACTCACACACATTTATGAGAAACAAAAGAATACATTGAAAGAAATCTACAGATGCATATTGTAATGAGAATATTAAGTAGGGTAAATGGCTATTCTTCTGCCTGGTTCTTCAAAATATTTTCATAGAGGACAAAATTTCATAAAGGAAGTCAGAAGATGATAACAAAACTCTCAAAATAAATGCACCTTCTTTACAAAAAATGATTAAAGCATTTGCAATTTCCAGGAAAGTGAAATTCATCACACACATCATAAATTTAGTAAGGTTTTATTAGTTTTCCTGCTGTCATGTCTGTGGATGATAACTATTCGTGTTTATAGTTACACGCTTTCTTTCACCAGCTGCCCTAAAGATGCCACAATGAAGGTGTCCTCCTAATTTAGGAAGGAATATTTCCAATTTTTGACATGGACTTCATTAGTAGAATTGAATTCCAATCCTGACAGTTGGCCTTCCTCCACTAACTTACAGAAATAAATAAATTGGATTTCTAAAAAACAAATCACAGCAAAATGCATTCTATACGCATAATTTTGCAGATAAACATTGAGAAAATCTGAGACTCAATCTAACAGAAATGAAAAAAAATGCTAGGGTCTATGACTTCTACAGCCAACTGGCATAGCCAATTAAACAAATAAGAGACCATTAAAGAGCTGTAACAATTGTGGTTTTGGCAGAAGTTCCTGTTCTCATGGAAAACACAAACCAACATTTTAAGTAGTCTGATGGGAAAACTTGACTTCCAAAAAGGATCAAAATCCCCCTCTACTGGGAAGATAAAGTCTTCAACTATAAAATAATTTCAAATTTCAAAGTTGAAAAGCACCATTATTTTAGTAGTGACTCAAATGCTAGAAATTTGGCTCCTTATATTTAGAAAAGTTGTCCCCCTTTTTTTTTTCATCTACTAACAGATAACACATGTCAAAATATAGTTTAAGAAAGAGGAAAAACCAAAGAAGTAGAAACAAATTAGTTATTAAAATTAATGAAATATCACGATGGAAAGAGAAACTCCTAAGGTAACAGAAAAGTAATAACACATAAATATAAAATATAAAAATAAAAATATAAAAATTCAACTGCCTTTTATACTGCCCACTCATTTAGACATGACATTCTCTGTCTCATACAGAGGAAGAAACATATTCTTGCTACTGTTGCAGCATCTGTCAATCTATCAACTTAAACTCCAGTTTAAACTCACTGTTTAATAATAAATTTCTCTACTTGTAATTTAAATATCAACAATTTAAGGCCAATATTCTGTTTAGGTGTATGACTAGAGCATTCATGCAGGAAGATCCTATGCACTACCAATTAACAACTGAACTGTAAAGCAAGAGAGGTTTTTCTTTTTCTCTAAGAAAAATGATATGAAAGAATATTCTTCACATCTTTCAAATTTTAATTCCATGCTTTACTTCCTGAAACCATTACTGAATACAATTTAAAAAATTAACCTTGGTCGAATTCAACTACAAGAAACCTGAAGAAATTTCTTTTACATAGGCATTTTGTTGTTATTTCATTTTTTTCTGTAGGATATTTTTCTTGGAGAAGGCATGAAAGACAGAAGATGAAGTAAAATTAAAAAAAGTCCAAACCTAAAGCCTGCTAGAATAGGTCACTGCTGATTACAGCTTATATTTTGCTTCAGTTTCTTTGCCTTGGTGTCCAACCTCTATAAAAAGCAAGGTGTGAGCTGAGGACTGCTGCCCAGAATGCCTGTGGCTCAGCTCTTTAGAGATTCACTGGCCAGCAAGACTTCGATGCATAGTGACAATTTTACATTGATTTCAGGGAAGAAGGGATTTCCTTTTTGGCTTTTATATTCTTGATATTAGTACCTCTGGAAATACAGATGGTAAGATTCATTTATATTTCTCACCACAGATCGAAAGAATCAGCTAATATTTGTGAAGCATGCAGAAGAAGCTGGTTTTTGAAATAATTAATTGCAGCTATACTTATTTCAGTAGTGTGCGTTCTGCAGCTCAGTAAAGAACCTGTCCTCAGCAGAATACAAACAAAATGATGATGTGACTTTAGATAACTGCCTGCAGGGGTACTGGCTCTTCACAGCTCCTGCAAGCAGAGAGTGCTCTTCAAGGGAACAGAATAATAATTGTGGCTGGACCTTCTAACAAATGGCAGCCTTTTTCTTGTACCACAGCAATCTTCAAATCCCACATCCCGCAGAATCTTTGCTACTGGTGCAAGATGAGCTGAGGAGTTAGGAATGGTACTGAAATTAGGGCTTATTCTTCCTGACAATCATTATACATATGTATACAAACCATAGAATTATAGGAAAGTTAAGACTGGAAAAGACCTTGGGCTGATTTAGCTCTAGGTTTTTGATGTGCTCAAAGACAACCATTCACAAACTACTAACTTGCAAAAGTAAATGCATTAGAGTATAAATTCCATAGCAAAATCTCTTAATAGATACACTTTTGGATGAAACACAGTTCTTACTGTGTTTTTCAGCTTATTAACGGTACTATTCTAAATAAAAGCAAACAAAGTTTGATTTAAACCAAAAAAATCTTTCTTGATAACTGAAGGCTATGTTTTCTGTGGGATACTTGTAAATTCTTTCACACGTCAGGAGCTTTGCCCTTAGACCAGCGTTACCCCAACCAGATCTCTGACTAAGTGAAATGGATATAACTCCCACCTATTTTAGGGGATTCCTGGCTCCCTAAGTGTCAACTGGAAGTAAGCAAGGGTTTGCTAGACATGTTCTACCCCAGGATGAGCTCATTACATATCCTGTTTGAAGCACACATGAGAGCTCCTTGCGAAATTCATAACAAGTGGCTCCTTGGAAAGATTTCATCTCCTTTCATGTTTAAGAAAAATAAATAAAAAAAAAACCAGCATATTTTCCTCAAAACTACTCTATTAAAGGCATGAAGCTACTCAAATTCTGTAGTTTTCAGTGACTGAGCTGAGTGCATCAGCTTTCATTAATGAGATGCACTCCACACAACGCTTCAAAACCAGGACTGGTTGAGTCTGTGAGTGGTTGAGTGCTTTCTGTACATTTTATTAGCAGTAATACTCCAGAGTATATTTACTAAAATTGAATACAAACCAGGTAAATAAATGGCAAACATACCTTACTGCAAAAATACAAATGAAGTTCTGGGAAGATTCTGGAGGAATATTTGATTCTATTCACTAACAGCACTAATCTCACTGCATAACCACTGTGCAATTCTGCAAATGCCTGACTATGGTTGACCTTATTCTTATGATTATAAAATGAATATAATATTAAACCTCTCTAAGATTTGGCTTAAGATGATATATTTCCTCCTCTAATCTTATGTAAGTTCCCAGTGTTAATAAAGAAACAAGTGAGACATGATTACCTCCTTTACAAAATACTCTTCAACTTTCTCATAACACTAGAAATCACTGGTGTTTCAGAAGTGATAGATTTTATGCCTTTATGCACTTTTCCCACACATAACCAAGGATGGGTATCTTTGTGGCAAGCAATAGCACAGAACTCTCTGTTTTATGATTTTCCTGCAGTGATATTTTCTAGGAAATGGGGTACATGGATAAAAAATATTTTCCCCATTAGGAATATGGCAAGGGGAGAGAGAGAGGTCTAACCTTTGAGGAGGGGAAAAAGAGAAGTAAACTAAGAAAAGAAACAAAGGGAGTACAGGAAAAAAAAATCTAAAGAAAAATAAGGAGAGCAAGATGGGGAAAGACAGAGAAGAGTAGGAACACAGCAAGAATTGCTTTTTGAAAATAAGAATTAAAAGAAGCCTGAGAGAAAACACAACTGGTGTAAAAGAAAGACACATGAGAATAAACTGAAATATGTAAAAAAAAAAAGACTAAAGTATAAAGTTGATATTTTAGGTGACATTAGCATAACAAAGGCAATAAACAAATAAATAAATAAATAAACCACAAAACCACTAGAATGAAAAAGAAACATAATGGATAACTATAAAACCAGAAGTAAATAACAGGAATATACCTTGGAAGGAGAATGGTTTTGTATGAAACAAAGGCAACTTTCATTTTTGCTTTTCCTATTACATGGCCAAAATTTCAGTTTTCTACAAAGTGTATCACATCTAACTGGAGTGCTGGTCACACACAGATGTGTCTAGCCCTAAGATGTAAAATATGTAATACTCTAAAAAGTGCCATTGGGTTTGAGTGTCCAGCAGATCTTGTATGTAGAACAGTTGGTCTAAATAATTGCATATTCATTCCAGCTGATTTATTCTATTCCAGTCTATGCTATTTTATTCTCTTCTAACAAAAATGAGCTCTGTCTCTCAATTAATTTCAAACTCTGCTGTCTTTTAAGTAGAAAAAATATATTATAGGAACAGATGTGGCTTTCCTCTTTCCAAGGGTCACAACTTGGCCTTTAGTATATCATAATCTTTCAAAGTTACTTATGACATTTCCCCTCAGGATGTGTTTAAAAATTTACTGGAGTGCTTTCACCTTACTCTCTGTATCTTCCAGATGACATTTAAGTAAACATGAAAAAAGAGAGTAAACCATACAATTAACTATCTGTCCTATCAACAATAACATCTCACCCTGACATACTGTCTCCAAGTATCTTCAGAGAAGATGAAAAATTTGTTTTCCAAATATCTGGATTTGATAAATCAAAACAATAATTTACACTGAAAAGTGAATTATTCACAATGTTTCCCAAGCTCTGTGGAAAAGAACATATTATCTTTGAAATGTGTGCAAAACATGTGAGTTGCCCTTTATATTTTTAAATCATCAAAAATATCAGGTTGGGCCTCTGTCTAATGCATTTATGAATGGTAACAGCAAAACATTTTCTCAGGCTTTCTCATCTTTCGTTTCTCAGTACACCTTTGGTGCTAACCCACAGAGAACAAAGCACAGAGAAATAGAAATGTTTACTTAAATGCAGCATAAAGAAAAAAGTCATGCCCAATATACCTGTAGCACCTTCCACCTTGTGTTTAGGTCTTCCACACAGCTGAGATTGTACTGGGAGAGTTGAATATCGGAGGGCGTGAAGCGGTGAGCGAGCTCATTGACCTGATGCACCTTTTCTTTAAGGGGAACAAGTTCTGCTCGATAAACCTGTGTGAATCAAATATAAATATAAATAAATACGAGCACTAACTTCAAAAACTATTGGCTCTGCTACCAGCTGATTAGTAACATAAAGGTCTTACATGCCAAGCTGAAAGGAAGGAGCATCCAGTCACGATTCAGTTACCAATCTGTTTATTTAACTTTACACAGACTATAGGTCTCAAGACCAGCATTTCGGAAGGTGCTATGAATTTGGAACCTTCATAGCCACTTTTGGCCAGTTTAGACAAATTTCTAACCACTGGGAGGTGCACTGCAGAGCACACTTGACTCCTGCTTCATCCTTTACTTATGTGTAACGAGTTCAGTCAGGATGGATGGGAGTGATGAGTACAGTTTAACACAGGAAAACAGAGGAAGACAGCTGTGCCCGAATACATCAAATGAAAAAATGATGAAACTTTTACATTCCCCAAAAAGGCCATGATTTTACCATGGGTATTGTGTATGTTACAAATAAACGGGTTAATAATGGGAAATCCATAAAAAAAAAAAAGAGAGCGAGAGAAAGAGAGAGAGAGAGACAGAGAATTGCTATGCATCCTAAACTGGCTTACATGACTCACATTTAAAAGAAAAAACAAAATAAGTTTCTTTTAAGACAAATTTTAAAACTATGCATAAAAGCAGCTTAGCTAATAATTTCAGTAATGTATGTAAAAACCAGAATCTGCTAGTTACAAACTTCTTTTTAAAATCAACAACCTGATGATGAAATCTCCATGATGTATCTGCATATATTCAGATAAATTCAGGGCACCATTACTTCATCAAACAGAGGAATCTCTATGTAGATCTTCCACTGCTCCATATCTATCTTTTCTAAGGAGACATTTATGAATTTTTAATGTGATAAAATATGTCAAAATGTAACAATGACTCATTTCTAGGGGACAAATTCTGTCATTCTCAGTATCATGTTTTATTGCCATATGATATCTGCACACAAAGACAGAAAAATTTATTTGCTATATTAGTCTGCTCTATAGCTCATTTCTCTCAGCATTTTTAATATAAACCACATGTAGTCTGCATCTCATTTTAGATCATCAAATAACCTGAAATTATTGCCTAGTAATCTTTTCATCAACACATGGTACAAAATAAGGTAAAGAAAGCCCATCCAGTATCTCAGTGAACCATAAGAGTAAATAATATGAAGACATTCATAGACGTTAGAATGCCATGAAGAGCACTAAAGGTAAACACCATTTAAAAATTGTTCCACAAATGTCTTTTAAAACCAGACTTGACTTCCATCAATTATGTTAAATTACCCTGCAACATAAGGAGTTAGACTGACTTCAGTGATACTCGTACAGTGAATGACTCTAATGATCAATCTTTAAAATACATCACCAGAAGGGATGTGTATTTTGCAAAGGAAGTGCAGAGAACTATGCAAATGCCACAATGTGAGAGAAGATGCATACATTAAGTTCATGACATAACAGTTGACTTCCCCATTTCACCAGTTTTATACCACTGGAGTAGAACTGGCACTACTGGTGAGAACTGATTTACAGTTTAGTGCTGAGCAAGGTCTGAAAAACAAAGAAAAGGAAGACAGCTCATGTTTGGTTTTACCCTAGAGAGTTATATATGTGCTTACCCTGAACTTTTTAGTTAGCAATTGAGTTCAGAGAACAAACAGCATGTTGTAAAAGTAGACATTTGTTGTTGTAAAGCAAAGGCCTCAGAGGCTGAAGAAATATATACACCACTATCTGAGCACTTCACTTAGGAATGGTTGTTTTACTGCTTTTTTTCCTGTGATCTGCTATTTTCTTGGCCCAAGGTACCTGGCCATGACTCTGTGGCCTGCATTTGGGATGATCAGCTCAGTTCCTCCCATGTGGCTTCATTTCCAAGATGAGAGACCAGCCCTAATCTAATGTCACCAATAGCCACTTTGCATAAAATAGATATACGTGTGTATATATTTAGATATCCTATAACAGAAAATATATAATAAAGTTAATATATAATAAAAATTAAATACACACAATAAATATATATATATAAAATAAAAAACACTCTTAGAGTAAATGCTGATCAATAGATGCAAAGATCAGTTCCTACACTACAATGCACTTTAATGCAGTTCCTGTACTAAATCAAGTTGATTTTCTATTATTTGTATGGGATTAGGATCAGGTTTCTGATTGAAAAACATCACTGCTTAAGCAAAGCACACAGGCCTTA
This sequence comes from Donacobius atricapilla, assembly GCA_013397315.1. NCBI lineage: Eukaryota > Metazoa > Chordata > Aves > Passeriformes > Mimidae > Donacobius > Donacobius atricapilla. The sequence continues at coordinate 141,783 of WBMY01004625.1, forward strand.
TCAGGAACTTGTTTCTAAACTTATTAAAGTATCTGGCATATTTCAGACCAATTATTTGCATCTGCATTGTGGACTTGAAAGTAGTGGTCTCACTTGAATACTGAGATTAATAATTAGGTAAGTCACACAGCCATTATACCGAAATTAAAGTGAAATAGAGTATCTTTCATAATCAGTCAGTCAGCATGTTTTTTGACTGTAAGTTATTTTACTATCCAGAAAGGCTATGACACAGAAGCAACCCACACTGAGAGAAATGAAATAGACATGGAAGTAAAGAAGAAAACTTATCTTCTGCCTTCTCTTCAATCAATGTCCTAATTAATGTTTTTGTGCTGCAAGGATAATGATTTTTGCAGTGTGATAATAATATTCCAATGCACAAAATACCACAGCTTTTGCCTTTAAATTTACTATTCTATCTTCTATTATTGCTAAGCCTGAATTTTTGCTAGTGTTTTTATTAGCTGGCCAAATCCAAACATGATAAACAGCAAGAACAAAAAAAGGAATGCTAGTCAACGAACAGCTATCTAATAAATGCCAATAAAGTTACAATTAGAAACCTGCAGACAGAAAAGAGAAAAATAACCACAGACATATTTGGAATATGACTTTGTATTATTAAGAAGTCAGCAACTGTAAGACTTCTTTAAGCAATAGTTTATCACAGACAACCAGTCCATCAGTCAGTATACATGACTCCAGAGCTAGGCATTGGTAGAAGAAGAAATTTAGATTTCTTTACTGGAAATATGTTACAGAAATGTTTATATTTCTAATAATCATTTTGTATAATACAAGACTAGCTGATTTTTTCTATTTTTTTTCCTTCTGCATAAAGAGCACTAAACATATAACAGGTTTATATTGAAAAAAAAAGAATTATATGGCTGGTAATTTAAAAACAAACGTACATGGTGAGTAGTAGTGTATTACTATCACAAGGAGATGTACCCATTAAATTGTTCAGAGTGCAAATGAGTTCACAGTATGAACAGTGATAGGACAACTGGCCCCAAATTATCTTCATTATAATTGTCCTTATGCAAGACAGAATTTCAATGGTTTGTGATACTGTAGGTGGTAGATTGGATTTTAAATGATCCGTACACTCTTGTTAGAAAATATTTCGAAGTGCCTTGGAAAATGAGCAAGGACTCTAGAAGACACATACCACAGACATCCTAACCAGACAAATACTAAAAGTCTAGAGAACACACAGTGGCCATAATCAGTCAGATGAAAACCTCAGTTTGCCAAGTCCCTTGTCTGATAGTAGCCAATACAATTGCTTAAGGAAGTAAGGGAAAACATCAGCTTCCCAGTACAAGGGACTTATTTTCTTCCAGCTCAGCCACTTGAGGCTCGGAGATTATGGAGCCAGAAGCTGTATTTTTTATGTCAAACAGATCTTGATGGATTCCCTTCCAAGGAATTACATTCTTGATTTTTGGACTAAAATAGGCTTTTATGATCCAAAATATTGTATGTTAAGTTTAACATCTAGGTTACAGTTTTTGGGTTTTTAAACCTATTTCTGGAGACCCACTTGTGACCTTCCCTAAAGCTTAGCTCATAAGAGCTACCATCTCTAATGGACTTTGTGCTGCGTCAGGATGTACAAGACCTACATTATGTTTTTTCCTTCTTTATGCTTATGATACAAAGATTGAGATATATTTGATTAAATGTGGGTATCTATAGGCTATGACACCTGAAAGGTAAGACAAACCCCACTCCAACACCATTTATTTTGTCCTTGGGTACCTTTTACCCAGTCTGTTAGAATTGTTTTTAGATTGGGGATCCCAAACATTTCCTACTATATACGTTATAGATACAACAGGGACTTACACTGTGGCACCATGATATTTTCTGCTTTTTCAGTAATATTCAGTAATTCCTCACATTTCATTTGGCTTTCTGAACAGTCCTGAGCATTGATGTGATGTTTTCAGGGACCTGTGTTATGATTCCAAGACCTCTTTCATGTATGCTAAAGGAATCTTTGAAAGGCCTAAAGAGATCATTACTGTACACAGAAAGTTGGGATAGTTTTTGGGGTGGGGATGTAGAAGTTTTTCTACATTTTGCTTGAGATTTATCAGCATTTGACTTCATCTGCCATCACTTTGCTGGCAGTCAGTACTGTGAAGGCTTTCCATAGCTGTTTGCAGTCTATCCTCACCTTAAGTACTTTGAACAGGTTTGTATCATCAAGATGTGCCACTATATTAATAATTTGCCTTTCCAGTTCATTTATGTACATGTTGTCAAAGTAGACCTTCTGGAGCACATCATCTTCCTCTTTGGGAAAACTGACCCGTGCTTTTTGTTTTCTGTCTTTTACAGGAAATTACCAGATAACTGATAATTTATCCACCAGAAGACCTTTCCTGTTGTCTCACTGGAACTTAATTTCTTTGCTGGAAGACATCCTTAAAATCCCTGGGAATGGAAAATGGCCTATAGCCCCTTAACCATAACATTATGTTTCCTTAGAGGCACAGTTGGAGATGTAAGGCACACCTACTTTTACAAAACTGTTATCTCTTCGACAGAATATCCTTTCCCAGATTTCCTCGTCTGTATGTCCACAGGCCTGACTACACGCACTATTTGAAAATTATCACCATGTGCGTCCCTCACCACTTCTCATTAAACCCCCCTAATTTTAAATAAGAAAATGCTGTTAATAGATACTTTTCACTTCCATATAACACTTAACCAAACGGCCATATGGTTCTGGTGATTTAATAATCTTAATCAAGACAATTTGTTCTTTGTATTTTTGCTTCAAATAGGTTTCTTTATTATTTTCTTTAGCCATCCCATCTTTCTAGGTTGTTTTGAATCCATCTGGATGGCATGGCTTGGTTCTCAGGATGCAGTGCCCCTGTGCTGCCTTCACACACTTTATCCCCTTGGTTCCTTTTCAGCTGGCTTCCTCATTTGTGTGCAGCTTTCTTTGTGAAAACTGAACACTGCTGTAGTGGATTTTTTTGGGGTTATTTTTGTCCATACAGACATGCTGACCTTTAGTTAATAATGATCCCTATTATGATAGCAATGTTTTGAACTTGTAGTGCTCAGTACCAGGCGAAATCTTTTCCCTATGGGTTATTCTCTTGGAGTTTCTTATGTATTTTCTATTTAATGCTGGAACTTCAACTCCAAAAGGATTTTAGGCTAGTGTCTGTAATTACAGATCAATTTCTAACATATTTTAGAAGATTCAGGATAAGCTTCACAAAATTATTTGCAAGTTGTTTTCTGCATATTTTCCATTAAATTTGTTTGTGCTTTGGGTTTTCTATTTCAAGGTAGTAAAACCACAAGATAGTCCTCACCTCTTTCCAGAATATCAACTCTATTAATGAAAATTTGATGCTTGGGTTTTTTTTTAGACATCTTTTCTTCCACATTTCACATGCCATGTGGGGGTTTTTATCCTATCTTTTATTTAACCAACCCTAACACAGACTGATTTTGCTTTGGAAGGCTGCCCAATGTTCAGAAGAGAGAAAAAAAAATCTAGGTCTTTTTATTTAAAGATTCACCAAAGGGGGAGGGGTTTTGTCAATGCCAGGAACAGGTTTGCTTTTTCTTTTAGGATTTATAAATTGGTTCCATAAAAACTGAAAGAAAATTCAGTAATCGTTCAAGTAGAAGAGTAAAAAAAGAAAAGCTTATTTCAATATCAGTTTTATATATTTTACTAATTGTACATACTTTTATTTNATGAGAACTGTTTTTTATTTATTGTCTGCTATTGAAAAATGCCAATAGATCTTTAAAAATGCCTTTTTGCATTTACTATCCTTATTCCTACTGATCCAAGCACCTACCATGTATGTTTAGATGTAGTCCAACACCGTGCCTTGTCAGAACAAGTAGCATTTATGCTGTATTGAGAGTATGAAATCATTGCTGCTTAGCATTCACCACACTGACAAAGGAAAATAACAGCATGCACACACAAAGTCATATATCCTTATGCACACCTCAGTAGCACTGAGATTGAGTTTAATTTTATTTGTCTTAAAAATTGTATTCAATAAACAGACAATATCTAATAATTATTTATTTGCAATTGGTATGCAATTGTTCAATTAGAAAGTTAAAACAAGCTATTAAGCTTTTCAATTATGATTTAAAATAGTATTTCTATTGGCTCCTACTTACCTGCAACATTTCTAGTGTGAAAAATAGCTTGGGAGCAGACCCATTTTGTGTGTTATTTGGTCCTTTGTGTTCCTTAACCACACTTGGACTTGTAAACAGGTTTAAAATAATCTGTGTGAGACCATGTATGAACAACTCCTTCACCACTATCGTGTGATATTTTTTCCCAGCTGTATTGTTCTAAGTCACCCTGAACACACTGGTAAAAATCAAGATGCATTAGTGTTTCCCATACTTATGGGTGGAGGGACCATGAATCTCACAGTGCATATACTTCAGTATCCTCCTCTTGTTGCAAACAGGAGTTAAAACAGACTTTAAAGTTCATTCCACCAATGCATCAAATGATTTAAATGTTGAGTGCCAGCTTCTGGAAATGAGTCTCTATCTACTTTGTTATGGATGGAACTGGCACGATGCCTGTATAAGATGTTAAAGGCAATTTGGAATAATCTCTAGATTTTTATTTCTCAAATTTTATGGACTGGCAATTATAGCAACACCAGCCTTTGATTTGAACACTATGTTTATGCTTAGAGCACAACATTGGAAATTAAAATTGATCCCAAAGTTAGTTTCCCCCAGAGACAGTAAATGCAAGACCTAAGTAGATATCCTCTTTCACAAATGTTCGTTTTTACAAGTCTCAACACGAGGAATTTAAAACATTTTTCTCAGCTTTTTATAAAGGAAGGAAAAAAAACCTGAATAATTTGAAAATCATCTCTAGTTTTCCAGCAATGGTATTTACTATTTAGGCAGTTCATATCTTGTCTTTATACAGGACTAAACATTGTAGCAACTATATTTAGGAATTAAATGTTTTGCACTTACTAAACTTTTCAAGACCACGCAAGCTTGGACATGTACAAAAACTGCAGGCAAGAACACAAATTTCTTCCTGTTATTAGTGTTTAAACGTGCAATGGTTTCTAAATAATTTTGTATTTCTACTGAAAAGCATTGCAAAGGCATGCACTAAAAAATGTTTTCATTCTCCAAAACTCTGAACTGTCATGACAGACTGGCTGAAGCTGGAAGGCAACTCTTGAGATCTTCTAGCCCAGCCCCTCTGCTCAGAGCAGGGTCAGTCATCCAGGACCATGCCCAGTCAGGTTTGAAATATCTCCAAAGATCAAAACTCCACCACTTCTCTGGGCAACCTGTGCCAGTGTTTGAACAGCCAGATGTGGGTCTTCTCATGTTGAAGTGGAACTTGATGGGTTTTAATTTGTGTCCATTGTCTCTTCTGTCAGTGGACAGTACTAAGGAGAGTCCAGCTTTCTCTTCATTCCCTCTTATCAGGAATTTAGACACACTGATAAGATACTAAGCATCCCTGAGACTCAAGGCTGAGCTGTCCCAGTCCTCTCAGCCTCTCCTCACAGGAAAGATGCTTCAGTCCTGTGACCATATTTGTGGCCCTGCACTCGTCCTGTTCCAGTGAAATCCATTCCTCTCTCATACCCCGGAGTCCAAAACTGGACCCAGCCCTCCAGGTGTGACCAAGGCTGAGCAGAGGAGGGACCACCTCGCTCGAACTGCTGGCAGTGTTCTGCCTAATGCACCCCAGGGCCCTGCTGGCCTTCTCTGCCCTGAGGGTGTGTGTAAGAGACTTAAAGACCACAAGTTGCTCAAATGCTGTTAGGATCACTTGTCGTTGTTCGACACATAGGCACACACACACGCACTAACTTTGGTGAGAAGGCATGAACTCTTTATTACGAAAAATCTGACTCCATTTTATAGTATTTCTACAAAGGCCAGGGACTGGGGGAGAAGGTTGACACCTCTCCCCATCCCATTGGTCAAGACAACTGTCCATCAGCTGTCCATATCTCTAAAACAAGAATGTAAACTACCTTGAATTAAGGAAAACACTGCTTCTATTTATAACACCTGTGTGTGAAAAACTACCTAAGAACTATGAACTGTGAGACACAAAGAGAAGGCTGAAAAATCAGGGTGACAATCACTGAAGGACTTTGCTACTGCAGCAAACCACACAAAGAAGCAACTGCTCATCTGTGACCACCAAAGCCCATAACATCCCAAATATGTCTTCTGGATTCCCGAAATTTGGACTGTGAGTTAATCCACCTGACAGGAACTTGAGATAAGATAAAGGTGGTGCTATTGTCCAATCATCTCAGGTCTAAGGAAGGGTAAATGAAGCTGGGGAGAAGGGTGTTTCACTGCAAGGAGTCTGTGGGAAGGCCAGCTCAGCAAGTGGTAGTAGGTGGCTGTGGCTGGGTCCAGTGTGGGGAGACTGTAGCCCGCTGGCTCAAGTCAGGAGGCCACTCTCTCAAAGGAAGAGAAAGAACGAGCATGGGACTAATCAGCATAGGAAGCAAGAGAATAATTTAACCAACAGAATAAGAGAATTGTGTACCAATAAGCACTGATTACTTTTTTTTGCTAAAATGTTTAAAGAGTGAGAAGTTTTGGGTGACCTTGGAACCCCCACTACTGAGAAGCCCAAGGTGAAGAGGATCAATGGGACTCTGCTGGATCCATGGGTGGTGACTATAATTCCATCTGATCTCTTTCTCACTATTTCCCCCCTCCCTCTTCCCCCCTCAATCCTTTTCTATTTCTTTCCATCTCTCTACCTCACATTTTACTGTTAAATAAAATCCATACTATCGACTTCAGCATATGGTCTTGTTTGCACCTTAATTCAGGCAGAGGCATCTCCCTAGTAATTGTAATAACTGGATTTTAACAGTGTGTTCCCGTCAGCTGTTTGTCTGCCAGCACCCCAGGGCTTTTCTCTTCAGAGTTGCTTTCTGGCCAATTGGTCTTGAGCATGTACTGTTACTTGGGGCTCTTCCTCCCAGGACACAGGACTTGGCATTTCTCCTTGTTGAACTTCATGAGATTCCCCCTCAGTGCAATTCTCCATGCTGTCAAGGTCCGTATGAGCGACATCAGAACCCTCTGGTGTAATGGCTGTTCCTCCCACTTTTGTATCAAGTGGGAAATTACTGAAGGTGAGCTCTGTCCCAGGGACCATTGCATTAGTGCAGATGTTAAATGATATCGACGTAGGATCAAGCACTGCAATACCTCATATATAACTTGCTTCCAATGCAACTTTCTAGTCCTTCGTGTGCCTGGAGATGGTTTAAAAGATTAGCTGTTCCATCACATTCCAGGGATTTGGGTGAGGCTGAATAACCTGTAAGTCCCTGTGTCCTTCCTCCTGTCCTAGTTCAAGGTGAGAGCGACATTTGCTCTCTTCCAGGATGCAAGAATTTTTCCCAGATGCTGTGACTCTTGAAGACAATTGATAATGGCCTCTCAATAACATCTGCCAACTCATTCTTCCCTCATGACTGCATCCCATTAGGACTCAGGTATGGCCAGAATTAGGAGCATGATCCATGCCCTTAGATGTTACATCATGGGTATTTCTCACACTTAGTATGAAGCAGATTTCAAGTAAAGGCCAACTGTGCCTACAGAGAAAGTCTGTTTCCCTGGTCTGTGAGCAGCACTTATACAAGGCTGTGGCCTCATGCCAGTCTGACATTTTCATGAAGAATTCCCTCAAACAGAAGAGTCTCCTGCTAGCACTGGTTAATGTTAAACCTCAATTCTCACAACCGGTGAAAGAGACAGAAAAGAACATCTGGTACTGTGAAGAAAATATGAGATGACTTAGGGAGAAAAGTTCTCCCGTGTCAGATGAATTTCTGTCGTGGGAAGGTTTTACACAAGCTGCAGCTGCAGCTAAATCCGAGCAGGATCCATGTGCACAGTAAGGTGAGTGCTTACCCTACACCTGGGCCACAGCAGGTTCCCAGCACTGAGGATTGTCCCCCTCAGCTCACCTAGGGTCCAAATGCAGAAGTATTCATGGGCCAGAGATTTCCTCTCCTTTTACACTTAAAACCATACAAGGTTGAACTGTCCTAGGACAGTTTAACAGCCTCCATCTTCTCCATTCAAAATTAGTTGTTTTCTTCTTCAAGGGGTTTAGTGCACCCTGATTCAAATTTCATTGAAACCTGGGTTTGTCAGATACTAGCTCAATATGCTACACTTAGTTTGCTTTTAAACTCACACTGTATTTTTATTTGATTGTAGTGCTCCTGGGGACAGGCAGTGTTGAGACAAAATGGATTTCAGCTGATTTAATTTTCCATCCTATATATTTTTATAAACTCAAAAATGACCAAGCAAGAGTGCACTACAGTAGAATGTAAATCCCCTTCTGGGATAAAAACAGTTCAAAAAACCCCAAAACATCAGGGGAGAAAGAAAATCAAATTCCCTGTAAGTTCTCTCCCATTCTGAATTCTGTATTTCTAAATCAGTAAAACATTATATTTTTCGAAAGTTATTTTCTGCAATTTGGAAGATTCTTTTAAAAAAAGGTTATTAAAATTAGAATAGATGAAAAATGAACTAATGCCAGGTATTAATTTTCTTCTTTTCTGAACTCTCAAGGGAAAAAGCTATAATTTGTAGCAATGTTATATCTAGCAAAAAATATTTATTTATTAGGATGTCTAATTTAATGAGCAGAAGCACGCTAATAAATAGATGCACTTATCCTGAAACACAGATGACTAGGTTACTATAAATTTTGATCTATTTATTTATTTATTTATTTAATATCAACAGCTGATATGCAGCTTTATGATTCCTGAACAAATACAAGCTATGCTACTGCCTTGCTGTTTCTTCTGAAATTGTGTTCTGCTCCATGGAGGGGGAAAGGCAAATAAGCAAATTTAGATTGTAATTCACTTGACAAGAACAACTCTACCTATGTCATGGCAGACTCCATGACTGCTAAGTGTTGTAAACAGCTCCACACCAATTTTTCCATATAATCAAAGTCAGTTACTCAGTTACTTTGCAACCAAGAAGAGATGAAGCACCTATAAGGACGGTAAGTAACTAGAAGGATTTCAAAGTATGATCTGAAAGTATAACAACAATTACACCAAGGTCACAGGAAACATAAAGGAAATTTTCCCTTCAGTATGGTTTCAGCCAGCATTATTAAAGCTAAAAGCACTGCAAAGCATATATGCTTAGTTGTAGACTCAGTCAAACTGGTTTTAAATCATTAAGAACACAGTATCTCTTCCTATTAATTAATTTATAAACAGTGTATGTTAGATATACAAACAGAAAAGGTTTTATCCCCTGTTCATTACCAAAAGCACTTTCAAGTTGTAGCGACTCCTTGTTCTCAGAAAACAGTCGCTACAAAGCCAATCTCTGTTGTCTGTAAAGCAGCATGGCATTTTAAAGGCAAATGTACTATTTCACTGACTCTCCTAGTTTTGTACAGGACAGAGTTGGTTTTCTCACCACAGTCATGAGAGAGAGCAGGGAAGGGTGGAGCAGGGGTTGGGATGGAGGTGGTGCAGGAGATGGAGCTGCTGGCCTCATCGGCGAGCCTAGGTTGCATTCCATACCTTCCACATCATTGCTGAGGGGTGGAAACTGGGATTCTTACCTCGATGAGGAAACCTGAGGTGTTGGCTGGTGACGCTGTTCGTCACACAGACACATACAGATATGCTTTGGTGAGAAGGCAGGAACTATGAACTATTTATTTTTGAAGATCTGACTGCATTTTGTAGTATTTTTACGAAGGTCAGGGACTGGGGGAGAAAGTTGACACCTCTCCCCATCCTATTGGTCAAGACAACTGTCCATCAGCTGTCCCTATCTCCAAGAACAGGAATGAAAACTTTCCTTGAATTTATGATAAACATCGCCTCTGTTTTGGCTCTGTTTACATCACCTAAGCGTGAGAAAAGACCCAAACCATGAAACTGTGAAACAGAAGAGAAGCTGAAAACATCAGGGTGACAGGCTGGGGTGGGGGCAGAAGGGTGCCCTGAAGCATCCAGGACCATTTTTGCCTTTTATCTTGGAGGCCACGCAGGGCCTTGACCAGTGAATGTCCTTTTTTTGTATATAAATCACACTCTTTTGTATACTTTTGTTATTAATATTGTTGCTGTTCCTGTTAGTTTTTCTTATTTCATTCCTGCTTTTCAAGTATATTGTCCTTAATCCAGAATCTCTGGTTTTGTCCCTCTAATGGAGAGGAGGGTGGGGGGAAGGGAGCACTTTCAGTGGGGTTTATTTTCCAATTGGGTTTTGAAACGAGTGCGCTGACCAAAAAAAAAAAAAAAAAAAAAAAAAAGGAAAGCAGTTTAAACCAGAAAGATTGCAACAACTGTATCATAACATTACAAAACAGCTCAAGCTTCCAGATATCAGCAGGCAGATCCTGTAGCTCAGGAGGAAAAATATGGATGCATAAAAAAGCTTAGCTTAGAGACTACTAAAGCACAGATTGTTTTCTGACACTCCACCAACATTAAACAATTCAGGCAAGAAGCTTCAGAAACTCCTCATTTTTTTTCTAACAAAAAGCTTATACAGATCTTTATTTTAATTTTAAAAGAAATCTTTACTTTCTCCTCTCATGTCTTTAAATTTACCCTATAAGTATTTCATAATGTTTAGCATCATAAAGTTGATAATTACTACCTCTATTAAGAGGGATGAAGTTTTTCATAGAACTTAAGGCCAAAATAAGCTATTACAGTCCACTCAGTCTCTAACATCCAGAAGAATGCAGGTAAGATGGACTGTTCAATTACTTTGTTGTAAGCTCTGTGTTCCAGCTCTTGAATTAATATGGTAATTCCCGTCTCCACCTTTTCACCACCACTGTATGATATGTGTGGAGTGGGCATGGGTGAAACACCAAGTCAACGCAGAATCACAGAATGGCTTGGGTCAAAAGGGACCTTTAAGATCATCTATTTCCAACCCTTCTGCATGGACTGGGAACCTTCTACTAGAAGGTTGCTTAGACCTCCCATCCAGCCTGGCCTTGAACACTCCCAGGGATGGGGCATCCTCAACTTATCCAGGAAAACTGTTCTAGTGTCTCACCACCTTCACGGTAAAGAATTTCTTCGCAATATCTAATCTAAACCTTCTGTCTTTAAGTTTGAAGCCATTATCCCTTGGCCCGTCACTACTCTTATAAATAGTCTCTCCGTCTTTCCAACTTTACTGGAAGACCACAATTAGGTTACCCTGAGGCCTTCTCTTTTCCAGGCTGAACAATCCCAAGTCTCTCAGCCTTTCCTCTGTGCTAAGGGTGATGATTATAGAGGGGTGATCTATCCCTCTATTCATCTTGGTGGCCTCTGGACCTGCTTCAACAGCTCCATGTCCTTCCTGCGCTGGGACCCCAGAGCTGATGCAGCCCTGCAGGTGGGGTCTCACAGGGCAGAGCAGAGGGGCAGAATCGCCTCCCTCTTCTGCTGCCCACAGGGGCTTTTGCTGCAGCCCAGGACACGTTTGGCTTTCTGGGCTGTGAGTGCCCACGGCCAGCTCACGCCCAGCCTCTCACCCACTGTCCCAAATCCTTCTCAGAGGGGCTGCTCTCCATCTGTCCATCCCCCAGCCTAGACTGATACCAGGGGCTGCCTCGACCCAGGTGCAGCACCGTGCACTCATTAAACCGCATGAGATTCCCATGGTGTATTTACACTAGAGGTGTAAATTCCTAGACTTCCTACATCTAATATGAACATCTTTCAACAGCGCCAGAGAAGGAATTCAGTTCTAACAGCAGATTTTAGCAACTGCAAGTGACAGTGATTTATTTTTTTAAGCTAATGTAGGAGGAAAGAATATTAAAATGAAATGCTGAAAAGGAGACATTTGAATAAAACTTTAAAAATTAAACATGTCTTGGGTTTCTGTAGCAGCACCAGACACAAGCTGGGCAACTGTCATGAGCAGTGCCCACCTTTCCAAGCATTCAGGCTGAAATCCTTCTGGTGGCTGCCCTGCCACCTCTTTATGGGGAGAAGGCTGTGGCTCTGGGAAGTGGGCAACAGTGGCTCCTACTGTGACTGATGAAAACTACTGTTCTTTTTCCAATGGACAATTGAACCCAAGCAAAATAAAGAAATTTTCAGATAAAATACAAAGAGAATAAGAATAATTTGAGTGGCATTGCTGTCTTGACAAATTAGTTTTACTGATTCAATTGCCCTATTTGTAAACTGGTGATAATACTTCTATTGCAGTCTTTGAAAGAAGCGGGGAAAGTTAACTCATACTATCAGGAACATGAGAAGCACTATAAAAGTGTTAAGCAGCAATTATAAAGTTTTATTATGGGTTAACCTTGGCCAAAAAAATGAAATAAAAATCTAGGCCTTAAATTTATAAAGATGAAAATGAGAAATGTGTAAGTCATTGCGTCCCTGATAAACATTCTAGGCAATCTAACATTCATTGCACTCCCTACAGCAGTCTCTAGGCAATTACTGGGTATCAGCACAGGAGCTTGATAAATTGATTTTACTTTGCTCACTGATTTGCCCATGTCATAGAAACAATATCATTACAGAATCTGCACACTTCATAGTTCCCAAGAATTTATTTTGTCAATGTTTTAAGAAAATATTTAATTAGAAACACAATACCGACAGATTTTTTTCATGGAAAAAAATTGCCTCATCACAGAAACAAACAACATTAAAATTCATTTCTGGTACTCTTTCCTTCTCCCTCCTCCCCTGTCTCAGTGAATATCCATGTATCTGGTTATATAATATCTAACACATCCTTTTTCTTTACATAGGAATGTTTCAATAGCAGATCATATATAGGAGATCAGAGTTATATTATAAATACTCCTTAGATATAATTTTGCTCCCTTTAGCCACACAGCTCCCTGTGCCACACTCACTCAGGACTGAATAAAATGGTCCCAATAGTAAGAACAAATGCGTTACTCACACTGTACTTTTTTCCCCTCTTGGCTAAATGTTTATGTTTCCAGGTCATAAGAAAAAAAAAAAGACTTCTGAACAGAACCAAAACAGTTTAAGAGCATATTTGATTTAATGTCATGTCTTGGAATGTTAATACTTCACCATCAGACTGATATCTATGCGTGCTGCGTCTATATGGCAAACTTGAAACAAAAAGCCATGCTAAATGTCAGAGTCCCTGCTATAACCATGCCACTTAGGTACTTAAAAATTAATGTTTAATTCTCCTTCTAAAAGCTCAAGTCTCATTCTTCCCTCTGATAAACTGATAAAGAGAAATCTCTTAAAAATGTTCTGGTCTGACCTCAATTCTGAACTTCAGTGGCATAAAATGACAGACAAGTCTTTATATACATATTAGTCAGTTCTCTCAGCAGGGTATCAGAAACCAAGATCAGAGATTGCCAATACTTAAAAAGTCAAATTCTGCCCGCAGATGTGCATGTTGAACTCCCACTGAAATCAGCAGGGTGAATTCATACAAGGAAAAATTTGGCTCTAAATGAAGTGTCTTGATCTAATAATAGCATCTTCTACCAAACTGGGTGGGAGGTAAAAAAGATTTCCATTTTGACTAGTCACCTTTTTATCTTCTTTAGCGCTCAAGAATTCTCCTGCACTAGTTGTCAGGGAAAAGTTATCAGTATTCTTTAGCCCAAACATCCTTAATCAAAGAGAAAATAGTTAATATGCTCTATTAATAATTGTGCTAATACAGTTAACAAGAATCTGATAGAAATTGGGTTAAATTGGTACAGCTCTTTTCCAGGTGCTTATTATTTTGAAAAAATGATCTACAAGTAGCTTCTTCTTACACTAGTTGTAGTTCCTCAGAAAGTTAATTAAAGAATACTCAAGTTTGTTTCTTCTTTGTTAGTAGAGCAATGCTACTTTTTCTGTATCACAATTATAGGTACATTAATTAATTATGTATCACAATTAATAATGTACTACTCTTTCCCAATAAGTAGTATGGTGAAGAGCAGTCTTAATTTTAAAAGACCAAGATTTCACTTCTCTGCCTGCTCATCATCATTCTTATTATTCCTATATAAAAAAAGATTTTGGATTCTTCCTTAAAACAGGTAGCATGATAGAGACAGAAAACCTATGTAATCTAGTCTCTAAAAAAACTATAGAAACAGTGTTAGCATCTAAACCTGAGATAAGAAATATATAACTTATTGCAAAAGAAGTCAGCAGAGGGAATTATTGTTTGCTTCAGATATTCAAAATGGATTTAGATTTAGGCTATTACTATAATGAACTCTCCAATCTTATCTGACTGATTACATAGAAAGAACATAAGGCAGACTATACTTTTAAATTAAATTTGTATCAGTAAAAACTACCTGATTATTATGTACTAAATAACCATTTTTGAACATATTTCTTTTTGTGTAAGAAAATAAATTGATCCATAAGCTGTTTAAATGAGATTGAGAGACCACAGGACACAACGGAGTAACTTTCATCTCCTACAAACTAAGAAGCGTAACAGAGCTAAAATCAGCTGGTACAACTACATGACAAAACAGTTCACGGTTTTTAACTCAATTTTATATTTAAGAAAAAGCTTAGCAAATTAAACTTGCCCTCAACAGTGACAACCAAACAACCCTGCTAAATTCTCTCTTGTATAAAAATGCATTTTAAAAAAGGTAAAAACGACATATCAGGCTGTCACCAGTTCAGTAATGTGGTTAGCTGAAGTGTCTTTGATGTATAACAATATCTTGAAAGTTGACCCATTAACAAATTGAAAAGACTTCAAGTATTTCCTTTATTATAGCAAAATGCACAAAGTTTTAAATTCACAGGAATATTATATATTGCAAGGACATCTGTCGGATGCCAAAGTGTTCTGGTGAATTTCAGTATGGTTTTGGTTTATTTTAAAATAGAGTTTATTATGCTCTTATGTACTCCAAAGTTGTCTTAGTTTACATTAGCAGTAAAACAGCTGATGAAGACTTGATATTTTGTAAATTCTGGTTTTATTGACCATATTTTTATTTAAAACCTAAAGGTCATCCAGTATGCCATTAGATCATCTTCTCCTTTGATAGCATCTTAGAACAATCTCTAAACCACAAATATTTTACTAATACAAAATTTGTTTAGAAAGATCATCTCTAATTCTCTTAGGAACTAATTTTTGGGTTTTGGAAAGCTGGAAAATTCATTAGTAGGAACTGGTTATTTTGTATATAATAGTTTTAAAAGTCCCAGAGTCCAGCACACAACTTATTAGGAGACTTACTTAAGGAAAGATCTTAACCCAGATTGATTATAGCCCTTGGTGGTAACAGCTGCCTTCAAATTAAACTGAAAAAATGTATATGCATTTTGAAGCAGTTTAAGAACATATCATAAATAACTATTGTATGACTCTCTTACAGAATGACGCACATGAAATGATAAGCTTGAGAGTCATTTCTAACAGTAATTACTTTAGTTATAGTATGAAGAAAACATTAACACCTCCATTCCTATACCAAAGGCAAATAGTTTCCTATTCAACTATGAACCAATGGATCTTGTCATCTTCTGATTGTACAGACAATTTCAAAACACCTAATCAAATCATAGTTCATAGTCTAAAACTCTGCATATGAAATCCTTTAGCATTTTTGTGCTTTTTAAAACTAAGAATAATAAGGAGTGTAGCTGAAGGAGAAAGTCTATCAGTAAAGAAAGAGAATGAAAAAATATCCCAGAAGCTGCTATATGTGCAATGCCATTTTACATTACAGACTGGACAGCATGAGTTCTGCCACCTTAATTTGATGCACAGCATAATTTTATGTTAGCAAAAATTAACAAGAGAATAGGCATCACATTGCAATCTGACCTTCATTTGGTTTAACAAGGATCTGGCACTGCTATTGATATCAAGCTGATTGGAAATTCTGGTTATTCAATACATCTTCCAGTAATTATTCCTTGCATAGATTCTATTGATCTATTTCAAACTGATCTACTGTAAACATCTCCATTGCTAGGAGGGGATGAATGGGAACTATTGGCTTGCTTCTAGGGGTCATTCATTAATTTCCCTCTATGTGACCCCTAATAGCTCAATATAAAAATCATTCCTTTTCTGGGGAAGGATAGAAAATTATCGATTACTCAAGCATTTAAAATAATTTTGGAATGAGAACATAAATTAGAAATTCAACAACTCACTTTGCTGTCAGAATCTCTATTGTAGGCAGCTGTCAGCACAGTTCCCTCATAACAACACTGTAAGAGCTCACTTTGCTGAAATACCCCTTTGCAGCACAGCCTGAATAGTACCACAGTGGACTAGAGAAGAATATATAAGGCTTAAAAAAAAATTTACTATTATTATTATTGTTATTATTAATATTATTAAAATGAACTACCTACCAATTTCAGTGTCCTGAAATTGAGGTTGCTGATTTAGTATTAAAATGCTTTTGATAATATGGAATGTTAATCTTTACAAATCTATTTATTTTCTTTTTATGGCAGGATATGAACACAACTGAAACTAAATTTTTAACTGAAGCTAAATATTTGAATGAGTCGTCTTACTTTTGTCTCATTTTGAGGAAAGACAACAAGGGACAGAAGGATTGTCTCCAGTCCCTGCACATAGAGAGTCATTTTGGAGTAGATGATGAGCAGATCAGTGGTCAGCTCATTTCTGATTTATGAATAACTTCAAACTCTATTTGTTTTACAAATAAATAAATTTCATGCTGACATTTTCCAGTGAACATTTGTCAGTGACATAAAATTGGCTTCAACTGTCAATTAAGCTGAAGAAAGTCTGAAATAAACAGCATACAATTCAATTATAAAGAGTATTAAAATTGCAAATAGGCTTTGACAAAAGAATTTGCAGCCTTTATGAATATCCTTGTTACATTAAATACATAAAGTCCATAATCTATACAAATAGTCCATGTAACTGCTTTACTCATAACTATAAAAGTGAATCTGCAAGAACAACCAGTAGTTCTTAAGTAGCAAGACTAAGACTTTCATGAAAATTCCTTGCAGAAAAATATAAGACTTATGCCACTAAATTCTGTTCTGCTTTTCTCAGTTATCAATCATTATACTGAGTCAAGGTGCCCTCTTTTTGTGACAGTGAAGGGGAACTAATTATCCTATGGCAGAGTGGAGTTAATTGAAAAAAATTCTACATGATTCTACATGAATAGCCCTTTATTTGAAAGGTGTTCTGGAGATATGCACCTCTATTTTGCACTAATGAAACCACAGACACTAGTGGCTGCACTTCATTACTTTTGTTGAGTTCTTTGTTTGTTTTGGGTTTGGTTTTGTTTGTTTTGTTTTGTTTTAAAGAGGTTGAAAAAAAAAATAGAATGTAGTTATGACTCATGGAGTCTAGAGGCTCTGCTGTTCCCTTACAGTGCTGTGTATGACAGAAAACTGAAGCAGTTATGTTGCTGCTTAGTGGTATGTTAAGATATCACTGGCAGAACAAAGTGCACTGAATTGTGCTCTCCTGAGTATATTGAGAGTAGCTGAATGACCTTTAGCCAAAGATAAACCACACCGTTAAAACTGGCTTCTTAGTCACAAAACTCTCTGCACAGCATCCCAAAACAGTGGCTTTTAATTTAAAAAACCTAATTTTCCAGAGTGGAAAAGTATAAAAACCTGAAACTTCCTATGGGTACTAGCTTCTATTAGTATTTCTCAGCAGATGTCTACAGAGACAACAAAACAGTGAGGAGGTATCAGCATGACATATGATGATTGTTGCATGCTGCTAGCATAACCTTTATCATGGTTTTGGATGGCAAAGGAGCATCTTCGGGGAAGAAAAAGTGACAAATTGGTTCTACCATCAACCCCTGGAATGGGTCTTTGACAAGATACCAAGTGGATGAGGTAGGCATGATTGCATATCAATTGCATAGCAGGAAAAGCTTAATGTAAAATCTGAGTGGTGGTCTCATGAGACCCTAAGTGTTCCAGACATGCTGATGAAAAGAACATTTTGTTAGTGATTGCAAGGAGAAAGCATTATTGAATTTGCTGCAGAGGGGAGTAGAAATCATAGGCCATATCTAAAATATGATCTGAGCTACAATCAAACTAATCAGGCAATGGATATTAAGGGACAAATAATAGATTCATTTGGGCTTGAACTGAATTTAAGACAGTTAAATGATGGTTTGGATTTTACTGGACAGAAAGATGTGCTTGGAAGGGAGACAGAAAGAATGTGTCTTATTAAAAAAGCAAGTTACATTTCAGTCTGCAGATAAGACCACTCATATGAGAGAAGCAAAAAGAGAAAATAACAGATGACAGCAGGGAAGTCTGAAGCACACTTTGCTTATAGATAGCCTCTAGTCTAGGCTGCATCCTTTGGAGCAGATGGGTGAAACTATCTCGTGTCCTCAATCAGAGATGAACACCAATTTTTACATTAATGCAGAAAAAGCATGTGTAATTAATAAAAATGATGATGACGATAATAATAATAATAATAGTATATTAACACTGACTATGAAGCCACTATTTAGTGTGAGTTCAAAGTTATACCATGACCTTAGCAGCTCTAGCAAGTGTAACTAAAGAGGACAGTGACAAATGGCACTAAGTTAAACGCATTCCCCAGGAAGTTATTCAGCAGGTAAGGTTTAAGAAAGCTATTGTGATCCACATTAAGAGAAGGATTTGCAAGAAGTGCAATCACATATGAACATTGTTTGGAAGATCTGCTCAGAAGATGCTTGGACTTCTTAGATCTATAGAGAGAAATCAGATACTTTGCCTCATACTGTAATATCAGTCATTATGATGCTTGTCATAAAAACCAGAGCAAGGACGAGACATAGAAAATGTATTGATTGGATAATATTTGGCTGATAATATACTTTATAAAGAAAAAATCCTTACTTTTTACTTACGACTTTTAACTGAAGGCTACATAACTTCAAGAAATTTAGCTTTTAACTGAAACATTTATAAAGAAAAAGTATTTAACACTTAAGTGAATCAATTATTAAGTCGTTAATTATGTTATCTAGAATGTATTTATTTATTTTTTAAACCATAACAGGATTCAGAGCTATAATTATGGAGTCAACACTCCTGCTCATAGATTTACAATTAAGTGACTTGCTTTGTTTTCCAGTAATATCAGAGATTCAGTGTTTCTGTTCAGGATATCTTCTTTAAAATTAAAAAAAGAAAAACAAACCATGGTTGTAATAGCACTTTCTGAGAATTTCTAAATAGATTTCTTCTGTTCATTTATGAATTTAAATGAAGATAAACAATTTTTGCAGGTAGCTGTTCATCAGCTACTAACTATTTCATTTGTTCTTGTACAGAATATGCACAGGACACTCATTAAACTTTGTGTGATTAAAACTCGAGGACTTTGATTTTAATAAACTACATTTGATTTTTAGAGGCATTTTTTTCATGCCATTAGTCATTCTATTTCCTCTATCTTAGATCCCAATGTTCATCTAGAGAAAATAACAGTTAGCTCAGGTCTCTTTCAAAATGACTGATGATTCCCATTTATGTGACTAGAACAGAGGCACTTTGTTCTTATCAAAATGGCAACTGCCTCTGTTGTGCTCTGGCTGAAGGAATCCTGTATTATTTATCAAGTCTGTCCATGGCAGTCATGCTGAAAGAGGACAAGTCTGCCCAAGTTTCTCAATAAGCAATGATTTTATGAGACAACACTTAAAAGTAGCTAAGCATTAAGTTCTAGAAAATAATGACAATTTTTACAGGATTGCTGCTCTTTTAAAAGACTAACTTTAGTAATGAAGGCTATTTATCAAAAAAGACAGAGAGCAAATACCACCATCATGAAAAACCATATACTCAAAATTATTTAAATTGTACTCTACAATTATAGAAATAATGATGTATTTATCATACTTCAGAAAATATAATAAAGGAAAATTAATTAAATAGATTTTTATCATATATTCTCCTATCTATTTTATTTTGCTTTATTTATCTGCCAATTTTGCATCTCCTGAGTTTACAGTGACTGTGCTGAGGATTTTTACACATTTCTATAGTGCTTTTACCCATGTCAGCAACAGACATTCTCAATGAGGATCCCATTGCATTTTAACTTCTGAAATTACAAAACTCTTTATATGGTTTAATATAAACCACTATGGTACAAAGCTACCAATTTCTCAATCTAAAAGATAATTACTGATATGGGGATTCATACAATGAACTATTTTACACTCAGAAGTACTGATGTATGGCACGTACCTTTACTTTCTCCAAGTGATCCTGCAGAGAGTCAATTACCAGATCCCCCACTGGCTGCCAGGATCCCTTGAATGCCTCAGCCTGGCGCAGCTTCAGGTCCAGCTCATCCATTGCCTCCTGAAGGCCCTGCAGTCTTTCAAGAGCATCGTCGATCTTCTTTTGCCAATCAGCAGACTGTAGATTCAGCTTATCCCACTCAGTTCTGACCTCATCTGCCTGCCTTTGCAGAAGTTTAGTGACATTGTGGGCTCTTTCCTCAGGTGACAGATCTAAGTGTGAAAGTGAAGAGACTTTTCAGACATATTCTGTCTCAGAACTAAAACAGTTGTCATCTGGATAAGTTCAAATCTCAGTAAGAACTTCTTCATAACCAAAGGCACCTGTGAAATTTGTTTTATTAATGTATTCTTGTTTCAAAATCTCTTTAAAAACTTAAATCCTGCCACCATAAAAATCAGCAAAATATGCATTTAATTACGTAAAGGCGTTTTGAAACATGCAAGTTGTAGCTAGAAGTTTATCAGCTGATTTGGCACAATATTTCTGCACATAGATAAATATTAATCACAGTGAAGCATTTGCTGCAATTAGATGGATTTGGGATCTCCTGTAGTACTGAGACTACAAGGTGAATTTTAGCTTAAATTGCAGCTTTGAACCCTCAAATGAGGCTATAATTATAGACAGGTCCTGAAGGTTTAAAGGCAGTTTCAAAATCTGCTTATAAATATGCATGTCTATTTAGTACCACAGTGTTCAGAAGGATTGCTAAGG
Organism: Donacobius atricapilla; assembly: GCA_013397315.1. Lineage (NCBI taxonomy): Eukaryota > Metazoa > Chordata > Aves > Passeriformes > Mimidae > Donacobius > Donacobius atricapilla. The sequence goes on from WBMY01004625.1 coordinate 162,854, forward strand.
CTTGCTTTCATCTATATTTTTAGCTTAGTTTCTGAATACTGGCATTCAGCTCGGAGTGCCAAAGGAATGCTTTCAGAGCGGCTGGCAGAATTTATTTAATCATCGCTGATCATCACTGATCTTTCCAGCGACGTGTTATTACCCTGTTCTCGCTTCAATTACCTCTGGGTTCTGGGCAGACCTTCTCCACTGCCTCCACAGGCTGCTCGGCTGGCAAGACTCTCACAGTCTCAAGGGCACTCCTGATAACAGGTTCTTTTGTTTTTAGCTCCCTCTTGAAAGTCTAAGAAACAAAATCATTGTAAGTGGGATTATTGTAAGGAAATACCAAGTCAGAATAACCAATGTCGGAACAAAATTTCCAGCAACAAGTTCCTTGCGTGTATGAGAAGAAGCAATAAAACACACACACACAAATTAAAAGAATCAGCTTTTGCTTAACCTGAAATCACTATGTATTCAAAAGAACAAATGTGCTGTCAGCATACTACATTTTTCTTTCTTTAGCCACAATCCCTTTTACTCTTTTACTCTCTTCTACACCCTGCTTTTAAATGACCATGAGTAAGTTACTCAAGATTAGTATTAGAAGCTTTGGTAGGTCATGGAAAGTATACATATCTCAGTATTTATTTAGTCATTTCTTTATTTTTTAATGATAATATAAGAGTCTATTAATTTGATTCCAAATGTACACCACACAAAAATGCAGATGAAACCCAAGTTGTGGGTTGCATGTTGTATTGGTTCTTCTGCACATGGCAGTTAACTTCTCTAAATAGTCTTTACCACTCTTTTATTTCAACGTTTTCTTCTGCATTTATGAAATGCATACTGTTTTAAACAGCAAAGAGGTAAAATATGTAGGTAATTTAATAGTGCGGTGTGGTACAAAACACGATACTGCAAAAAGGAGAGCCATATGCCATGGGTAGAAAACAGATATTTTACTGCAGCCATTATAAAATTCTCATTACAACACCAGCATTATATAAGCTTGTAAAGTAATAAATTCACCAGTTCAGTTATATTAATTATTAAACAAAATTTGTATTTCTATGTGAACTAATGAAGGATTATAATTTCAATATTAAAAAGTTCATTACACTTTGAATTATATTTGGTATGTGACTCTCTGTACAGGAAATACCTACCAGAACTAATAGTGGGAACATGTACAGTTTATAATATGAGCACTCACAGGTAAAATGTTCTTAACACATTTCATGAAAGCAAACTTAATCAAAATAACTACATTATTCTACTATAAATATTTCAATACACTTTTTATTAAATGATCAAGAACTGACCATAAGGTTTGTAGCTGTTCTTGGGAAAACCCTTCAGCAAATTCTGCTTTGTTGAAGGAAATAACAAAGCAAAAAATCTTCATTTTGTGTCAAGGACAATAATGAGACTGGAATCTCTTCACAGAGTCTATCTGCTATCATAAGACAATCTGCCATTTGATTAATACCGAAGATAAATATTTTAAACAAACATGTTGACCTTTAAAAACAATACCAATTTTCACAAATAAAGAAGTTTACTGTATATTAACAAGTAAACTAGCATTGGACATTTTTTTTGCATAAAAACTGAGTGGAGTTACTACAGCACTGAATGAAAAATGTCAAACTTAGACATTTTTAGGTTTATAATTCCTTTAATTCATACTTGACTCTTACATGCAGTGCAATGGAAAGAGGAAATATAATAAGACTTTTTCATGCCTCCAAATGAGGCAAATTTATTCCTTTAATTAGCCTTTGTGTTCATCTCACATCATTCTGTCCCACTAGAATGGTGTGGCAGGTCTGCAGGTTAAGTAAGTCAGAAGGAAGCATAATTTAAAATCCAGCACAGCAATTTCCATGGACTATGTGCTTTGCTCTCTGCTGATAGTGTTAAAAGTAACACTAACAGTCAAACTCACTTAAACCAGTGTTGTTTAAGCATTAAGTGGTGTAACAGCTTAAAGATGTAACACGCTTTAGAAACATTTCCCAATATTTGTTATTTCTCAGAAATGTCTGTGGCCCAAAGCAGTCAAAAAGGAAACACTTGCACTAAGGTCTGTTCTGCAAACACACACCAACAGCAGGAAGGAGCCACGGATATTCCAGGGGAACACAGAAATACACTGAGGTGGAGAATAATTCAAAGCCAGAAGCACCGCTGAACTATGAATTTGGGAATGAGCAGTCCTGCTGCAAGGAGTGCTGCTGCTGTAGATAGGTCACCCCTGGCTCTCTACATGTGCACACCAGGAGAAGGACAAAAAATACCTTCTTTCAGCTTGTACTGTTCTTGCAGAAAACTGCAGCAATCAAATACACCGAGTGGTATTATCTTTCCAGAGGAGGTTCAAAGCCACAATCCTCCTGTATCTCTTGTGCAACAGAAGGAGAACATATGTGCAATGAATCCCATAAAGCCTGTGGGCAGGATTCATTGTATCTTCCTCAAAACAATAGAGAAATGCTACAGGAACTTCTGACTGCACATTTTGCATTTTGTCACAACTGTTTGTGTGTCTTTCCTTATTATCAAAGGAAAACTGAGGCAACGTGTTAAATTTTTTTTCCCCCAACTTTTCCACTCTGAATGTTGGAGGTGGTGGAGGCAATTATAGTCTGTAAATCCTGATTTATAGAATAATGCAGAGTATGGTGCTGAGATCTATTTACCGTTCTCATTTCCTTCCCTAGTTTTGATCTGCAGATTTCTACCAAGTTAAAATATGTTTCAATTAAAGAAATTTGAAAAGCAGAGGATGAAAAAAACATGAGGCTGAAGCAGTAGCACAGAACAGCATTAAAAATAGTGAATGCTCATTTCATACTAACCCATTCCAAAAAAAGTTCTTACTGTACAAAGATAAAGCTGCTTTTCAGATTAAAGTTTTATCGCGAGATATGTATACACTACCAGTAATAATCCTAAGTAGCAATAAAAGACATTTTCTCTTTTTTTGGAGGGGAAAAAAAAGGGATTTATCTATCTAGAGCCCTGACAAATACATCTTTATAATAACTAGACCATTCTGAGAGCAGAATTAGCCTCAATGAATGTCTAATGTACAACTAATGATTGCAGACTAATTTCATTGAATTCCTTAACTTCTTCCACACTTCGTGGTGACTGTAGAGGAAATCGAATACACATAATGCATGACCTGACAAAAAAGTAAGTAAACTACTTTATTTAAGCATGTCTATTTGTCATCAGCACTACAGCAGTAATGGCATTCTGTCCACCATTTTAATAATGCATATATTGATCAGCTTATCTCAGACTTCTACTACCACCTCATGAGTGTCCTTAAATCTCTTTAAATGTAGAAACAATGATTGTTTGAATTGAAAAATGAAAATATAATGAGAAAAGAGTTGCATTAGTAAAACTAACATTAATCTCTGTTATTTAAAAACTAGGAACTTTTGCTTTCAATGTATTTTAAAGAGAAAGAGTACAATTAAATTAATTCAAAGTTTGCCAAAAAGAATGCTTTTCAAAATGTGGTGTTTGTCCTAATCATTAAAAGTAGACATCAACTGTGGCCCCATCATTGGTTAGTGTTTTGAAGCAGGAACTATACTCCTCCTTAGGCAGTCATGCTACAGATTTCACGTGAAAGGGTTTCCATGGAACTGTTAATAAGTACTCTCTATGTTCATAAATGCTATTTATGCTGTTAGTAAAATCACTACACAGCAAATGAGGCAACTCTTTTAGATAGCATGCTATCTGCACGATGCCTAAGTTACTTAAATTACATTAACAGTAACATGCACACAGTTGTTAATTCAATTTCACTAAAGCAATATTATGATTTTTAGTAAAACAAGGAAAAATGTAAGAAAATTAAATAATGTTTTGAAGAACAGGAGTATTTTTCATCATTGACTAATGCCACCATCACCACTCCTCCCCACATGTTCTAAGATTTTGGAATAGAGACAATTTCTTCAGATGCCAAAAATTGAAAAAAATGACCTACTATATATAAGTTCAAAAAACTAGCAGTTACGTGGGTGTATTTGGGATACATTCCAAATTGCCTTGTCTAAAAAGCACCTCACATTTATAACACAACAATGATTTTGACTGCATGGATACCCCTGTTCTCAGTTGAGTTCAAGCTCTCCTGTGGCACAGATTCAAGCATTTGAAATTTTCATCTGAATCCTACTCTTAAAATTTTTAAAGCCAATCTTGGCAACCAGGATCACTCAAGTGGTGAAAACCGACTTTTTTTTCATCTCTTTTATGAATTTCTGTGGTATTCCAGATGGTCTTCTGAATGATAGAGAGGTTAAATATGTTTGCTCTTCTTTAAATTTATTTTTAAGGGAAAGAAATAAAATCAGCTTGCAACACTTCTTTAGAAAAAGGATTCAGGCATAAAATCATGTTGGCATTCATCGTGATATTTCTCAATTGAATCAGTTAAACTGCATATAAATACAGTTCCCTTGATGAGGTTTATTCACTTCTCAAGTGAAGAACATACCTGGGTTCTGTTCTGGCATTGCCTAACAAAAACAATCCTTCACACAAGGAAAAACATTATATTTATGAAGAAAGACCAAAACTGGAAGTTTCAGTCACTTAAAAGATTGGTCAGATCTGATAGATGCTTCTCTAGTTTACTAAACATTAATTTCCAGAAGGGGCATTCAGGAGAACAAAGTGAACAGTCAGCAGATTCTTTTTCTCAAGATCAACACACAACTACTGTTTAGTTTCACATCCAAAACTCTGAGAGCTACACTCCACTCTTAAGCAAAGGCCCAAGCTTCTCAGTTCTGGGCTCCAGATTTAAGCTAGATAATTCTACACTTGTAAAAATATTAGAAAAAATTTTTCTAATATTCTGAAATTAGCTAAGCTGCTCATTCAGACATAGCCTTTGTATATCTGCTTCTTCAAAAGAAATTTTAGAGTAACAAAGTCCATAATGCCTGGGGGGAAAAAAACTTTGACCAACCAACCAACCAACCAACATTTTGCAAACAGATTTTTTCAATGGCAACCTGAAGTTGATTTCCACGTTGGCTGTTTTTCCCTTCTCTGTCAGAGATATTTGAAGATCAGACAGGGCAAATTAATTTCAAGTATTCTGTCTTGTGCTTTTTTTTCACAGGGAATCAGCATAATGACACTCAGGCTTCTGAAGTGCTACAGAATGGGCAAAGGAAAAATTCATATTTCTAAAAGGAACTAAAACATTCTAGCTTTGACACTAGACAGGATGACCAAAGCTCTGTGTTATGTACTTGCAAGTGGCACAGAAGTTTAAAAAGAGAAGTGAGATCTATTTTATAAAGTAATTTTGCCCCTACTCACAGTAACTTACTTTTATGCAATAATTGTCATCCCTAAAAGTTCTAAATGCTTCATTTGTTTGGTGTGTGACAGAGAGATCACTTAGTTCATCACTGAAGACTTGCCACCTTAATGATGAATTCTTAGAAACCCTTAAACCACTTCTATTATTATACAATTCTAGAATACTAGAAGAAGTAATTTCTTTAGATAAAAAAAATATTTCTTCTGTCTAGGAGAAAATGTTTTCAATTACTAAAATATTATTTAGATGGAAAAAGATTTGCTGTAACAATTCTATAGAAATCTCTCTCTAACTCTTGTTTTGGCTCAATACTTGTCTTTGAAGAAAGAGTCTGAGTTAATGTCACACTGAGTTCAAGCAACATCTATATTGTTTCTTTCATCCTGATATTCTGGATGGGCTTTAAAACTTCTTTGTGGAATTTGCTACTTTATGGCTAAAACAGACGTCAGGCTTCTCTTAACTTTCATGGTTATATATAACACATCTTAACTTTCTCAGGGGTAAGGTGGAAAAAGGAACGGTGCTGCCCTGTAAAGTCATGGATGTTTTCACCTTACAGTGTCTGTGATAGTGCTTTAAGTCCTACACAAAATTTTGTGAGAAAGACACATCCTACACATCACCTCTCCAGAGGGAAGACCTAGGAAATGTGACAAAGATGCCCCTTGCAGAAAATCATTATATTATCTTGGAAAAATTTGCCACTGAGAGAGAGAGATAGAGAGAGAGATGGTTTTTGTTCTCTTTTGCTTTCTCAATCATTCGGTGAAGATAGGTCCTTGACAAACCATGCTGACACTGCTTCCCATCACTTCGTTGCAGTAGATGAATGCCTGTGTGCCTATGGACAAATCCATTTCTGGCTGAATATGGTACTTCCTGACTTTTCACAAACCCAGGGTCTTAAAGCAAGCAGCAAGATATATCATGTTCAAAATTCTTCTCAAATTTATTCTCATTATCTGTTCTCAAATATGTCCTTTCCCATGAGAAAGGACAATATATTAGAGCAATATTTATATACAGCTACCTGCTGAACAGAAAATAACACTGATCCTATTTTGTTTTAAAGCACCATCTCACATTTCTCCATTAAGCAATAAAATCAGAGATTTAGGAACTTCAGAAACAATACCTTTTATGGCAAGTTTCATGAAGGAAGTTACATATATACAACACACTGCTTTGAGAGGATGATCATTGGATTTGGAATATTCTCCTCTCATGAAATCAAGCTGTCAGACTTTAAATTTTTCAATAAAAATTACTTTTTTTTGAAACAACTTTTTAGACAGCACCCTGAAGCATAATCAGATATCAAACAGGAAGTAAAAACCTCCTATAATGTCACTATTTTAATTAAAGACACATGGAGAGGAAGGAGAGGAGAGCTTGAATGTATATTTTACTACAGATGTACTAGAACTGTGATTTCACACTCAGGCCTGAATAGACCTCAATTGCATGTGAAATGAATGACTTCAGGTGAAAGCAGACATTGGGTGAGCATTAGACTGGTGTGAATTTATTAAACACAGGAGACATACTTTGAGCATACCCTCACCACAACAAAAAATGAGTGTGAAATTTGTATAAAGAAGTATTATTCCTGGGGTTGTTCATTTGGTGGGTTAAAAAAAACCCCAGCAAAACAAACAACTTCCTGTACAAGTGCTCTATTTAGGTTCCCTTTTAATCTTAGTCTAGAATGGTCCCCCATATGATGCTCAGCTATGGTCTCTCCATAAGAATTCCCTGATGTAACCAGTATAAACCACAGACAGTTGTCACAATAGTTTCATGGTGTGGAGTTGTTCAAAAGAGCTGATACCAGCTACTCTTGTCACAGATGTTTCCAAAACCCAAACTTGGGTTTCAAAAAGTATATATGAAATTGGAATGTCTGATCTAGAAAAAAATTCAGAACTACGTATTTAATCATCAAAAATTACTAGGTTAGTAAATGTTCTGGCTATGAAATCTGCCTGTCTGTGATAGGTCTTTGAAGGTCATGGTTGCTAACACTTCCTTCTCCAGAAGGCTGATTTTTCTCTACTGTGTTTGAAAGCTGTAGCTGGCATTCTTTCCAACAAGGACCGTGTCACACAGCACTGACCTGCAAAGGAAAAAGCAATGACCAAAAGATAACTAAAAAATCAAAAACATACCCGATGAATATCATTCTGCTTCTGCACAGTGGGAAGATCTCCACCAATGGGTGCTTGCTGTTTTAATTCATCCTCCTTCAACTGCAGCCATGCCAAAAGTTCCTGAAGAGAGAGATGTAATCGCTTCCACTGGTCGGTACTGGCTTCCAAATGGGATCTGAAAACATGTGTTAAATATAAGATAGATTCAGGCACAGTGCAAGTAAAAACCAAAATGTAAAAGCTTATTTACTGAGAAAGATCCTAGTGTTTCATTAAGTTAATGATTTTTGAATAGCTTCAGTAGCTCTGAATTAGATTCTGGCAACACAGATTTAAATTTGGTTCCACAGTCCTGGCTTTTTTTTCACATCTCATGATTTTTGTTTTTGATTGGTTGGGGATTTTTTTGCTTTCTAGTTTTCCTCTTCAGCAGTGAGTAATGGCTGTGCTGAATTGTCAGTCACACTAGAAGTGCACAATTATTATGCAGAACTAGCATAAGAAATGTAGTCATCACTTAAGATTACTAGGACATCATTTACCTGAAATGTAGAGAGTAGTTTTCCAACTCAGTGAAGGGCAAGCATTTCTCTAAACCACTCCACAAACCATTAAACTTACACAAGATTCATTCTCTTAACTTTTTAAAATAAGAAAACCAACGCCATTCTTTAAAAAATGTCATGAGGAAATTGTTAAAGCCAATAGAATCCTCATAAATTATCTAGACAAATGGGAGTGCTATTTTAACAGTGGTGTGAATTAAACTATTTGAAACACTGGGAAAATTAAAAGACAAAATATCATTTTACACAAAGAAGGTCTGCATCATAAGGACATTTTCAAAATATTTCCTCTGAATATGCATAAGTGTGGTTTTTTGGGATCAAGTATTGAGCTTCTAACTTTCAACAACAGTTTTCTGTGGCTGGACCGATAAAATCTTCCATTTTCTCTGTACTGTAGATAAACCCCATTAAAATTTTGTCTTTCTGGACTTACGAATATGTTATTTTTTAATTTCTGGTTTGGAAAAAAAAAATCCGAATTCACCTCCAAGAAACATAAGAAATCCTCTTAGTAACTCAAACCAAAGGAGTGTTACACAAAAGTAAAGTGGAAAAAATGTGCAGGGAAGTAAAGACAAATTTTCTTTTATTTCATATATTTCTGTTTAAGTTCTACCTTTTCATATAACATTTATCTTCCTCTACAGTGATTGCACATAAAATCATTCTCTTCTGACACTAAGAATTCTACTCCTATACCTTTTATATAATGTTCTATAAAGAAACGTGAAAAATATGTACTCAGCATTTTTGCAAACCTTATTATTTAGTTTGGATATGAAAATGAGGAACTGATGAAGGTAGGGACAGTTGCATTTCTCTGAAATGCTCTATGAATCCTGTCTTCCTTCCAACCTCTTACATCAGATAATAAAGTGGCAAGGAAAGAGAAAGAAAAGGGACAGATCAGCCACACGCTGCCAGAAAATTCTGCCGCTCTCAAAGTATGTGAACGAATGGAAAATCTTCTCTTCTTTCAGACTTAAATGCTACATGTGAAGGACACACATAGACCAGGCCTTTTGATCTCTTCTCTCACGGGGCATCTGGGAGCTGGGGCAAAACTGCTCCACAGCAGGGGGAGCCCAGTCCTGCAGGCAGTGAAGTCTAGAGAAGGCACTGCATGCTAAAAGTTTATATATTTGTTTATATATGATAAATTATTTACCATTAGGATGGTTAGGCACTAGATCGGACTGTCCAGAGAAGCTGTGGATGCCCCATCCCTGGAAGCGCTCAAGGCCAGGCTGGATGTAGCTTTGAGCAGCCTGAATGTGTCCTTGCCCATGACAGGGGTTGGCATCAGATGATCTTTACAGTCCCTGCCAACCCAAACCATTCTTTCATTCTGTGATACCTCTGCAGGTAGCAAGGGGGAGAGAAGCAGGGATATTTATGGAGAGCTGCAGGAGGTGACAAGAGCAAGGACCACAGGATTTTAGGACAGGAGAGCGACCAGGAGCCAAATTTCTGATTCAGGCAAATTCTTTTGCCTCATGTTTATCTTGGTATAGGCAAGCTTCCAACTCTTCTGGAGAAGGGCAGCAAATGAAGGCAAACACTTTTTTCCTACTTCCCCAGGCCTGGCTTTACAGGAAAAAAATGCAAAAAGAGCGACCTGAAGGGGTTTTGTTACTGCTGCTGTGCTCTGACCTTCCCCAGTTATGTGATTATCTTTTTTTCCAGAACCCGTCTTGTTCTGCTCTTCCTTCATCTTCAAGAACACAGGTTTATACATGCACACATCAGTGTACATTATATGCATACACTCATGTATTTATTTCTGTGTCCAAGATGTGCAGATAAAAGAGATCAATAGAAAAACAGTTCAAAAATATGTATTTATAAGAAGGCAAGTGTTTTTTGGGATAAACTGTGCTGACATCAGGATGAAAGAAAGGGAGGAATAGAAAAGAGCTTGGCTTCCCTTTAATATCTACCATATATTTTATCTAATGCATTTAGAAAAGAGTACCCACCCAAGCTGATCCATGGCATGGGTCTTCTGTTTCAGCAGACTAAAAATTACACTAAATAAAGGAACTTCTGGGACTGATGTCTGTAGAACATTTCATATGTCATCTCTAATCCCTCTTTTGTGTAAGCATTGCTAGTTAAGATGAAATCTATTCCATTCTGTGCTGTGAGTAGAAAGAGCTCCAAACAGGCAGACTGAGAAGAGCCTTTTCATTTAGTCTGGTGGCCAGCAACACTTAAACTGAATGTCTGAGAATTTAAGGATTGTTTCTTATTCTAATCAATAAGTTGTTGAAGACCTTAAGCCGTCTATTGGAAGCACAGACTTTAGAGGGGAAGTTTGTTGTTTTGAATGTGCAATGCTGGAAGTCACTGTGGTATAACTGGGGTTTACTGCTTTGGACACAGTTAATGACAGCAATACATTAAACTGCAAAAAACGAAAGACAGAAAATCCCATGTGTTTAATTACTGGTATTTGGACAACTGACTATTTATTTTTTTATCTCAGAAATCACTGTATTTTAGCAAGTTCATGGGTAAAATGCATGCAAACAAAAAAAAAAAAAATCTCACACTTTGAAGCGTTTTATTCCTCTTCTTTTGGTCCTCAGAAGGAAAAAAAAAAGGAGGAATATGTCTCTTTTTCTTTAGTTACTCATATCTTTTCAACATCACAGCCTTCATTTACTTTTAATGATTGATGATACAGAGATGGTTTTTGTCATTACACAGCCTGACCTCCCTCAGGACCTGAGTGGAAAAAAGCTAATATTTCATACATTACTTTGGAAAACACTTCTGTCTTTTGCTGCCCTTTGAACTACCACCAACACATAGCAGGTGAGAAAATGAAAAAATACCCAAGACTGAGTGCAACTGAGCTGGGTTGCCTATTGCAGAAGCCGTAGTTCTGGGGAAAAGCTTCCCGGACAATTTCTTTTGTAATGAAACCTTCAGTCCATTGAAGCCTGAATGACCACTTGATAATTTGTTATGTTACCATTTATTATATTTCTCCCTGCAAACAGAAGTGTTTCCTCTCATGATATTACCTATGGATTTTTTTTACCCCTAGATTTTATTTAGAAATTCTGTCCACTCTCCTGACAACAGTTAAAATCTTAACTAATTTGTCTTCTCATTTGTGAGGATATTTATAGTTTGTACTGGAAATAGCAGTCTTTAAAATAAAGCTTATCATAAATATTGGTTATTTAATCACTTTCTTTCATGACTCACTGATAAGTCATATCCAGTTCTAGAAAAAAATCCACATTTAGAGGGGGTACACTACTGTTTAAACATGGCAATCTTTCTCTCTGTAATTAAAAAAAATTCATCATATGCCTCGAATCCTAATCCTCTACTATCGTTTTCACACCAAAAAAACCTAATCATTCTTACAAAGTTAAGCCAACATCCAGAGTAGCACAAATAATTTCAAAATAGACAAAAACAGTGCTAACAGAAACAAGATTAAACCTTTTTCCTTGCAAGTTGTAGCATTCCATCTAATACACCAATGGTAGACTTTTGCTTAGGTTCGGGTCCTACCTAATGTTTAGAGATTTCTTCCTAAGTTCGCTCCATCTGAGGTTCATGTTATCCAGACGTCTCTGCAGCAGCGTTGCATCCTCAGAGCCTTCCAAGGACCTCAGGATTTTCTGCCCATTTTCATCCAGGTTGTGAAAGATGTCAGTGTGAGTATCGATCTCTGCCTGTAGTTCCTATGGAAGCAATAGAAAACAATATATCCGATTTCTTTAAAAAATCACAGAAACTGTGAATTTTCAAAAGAGTGGAAAAATCCTCAGTGCAACACAGAGCACAGGTTTTGATTACTCCTTTTACAGCAATATCACGTCCTGTATACCAAGCCATGTTTCCCTTTCACATGAAGGCCATTTGCATTGAATAGGACCTTTTTTCCATACGGAGCATACCAAACAAAGTTTAGAAAGCTAAAGGTGTAGCCTTTGACAGGCAACAAAGCCAGGACAAGGTATATTTACTGTGCTGATGTGGGAAAAGCAAAGACGCACAAAATCCTCAGGATCTCAGGTAAATCTGACCTTCACATGATACGTCTTCCTGTGCAACATTTTCAGTTTGAGCTGGGGACTGCAACACCGGTCCTGCTGCATGGCAATTCCAAGAAATCTAGGCGTCTGCAGCAGCCGGGCTTTAAAATGCCAAGTTCACTTACATTCTGTTGACAGAACGCATTTTGGAGCACAGGCCTCAGCAGTCAATAGCAATAAACAGCCACTTTGTGCTGTATCAAAACACTGGTTGGGGCCATGGCTGTAGGAGGGCCTGAGAATAGCAAGGACCTAGAATATGCAACTGGCAGCTCATGTTGAACAGCCAACTTTTCTTATCGCCTCGTAACTGCAGGCCAGCTCTAAATTTTGAATTCATTTTTTCCCCCTCATTTTTAGCACGGCTGTTTCTGCCAAAAGAACATTCTTTAGAGAGCTGCCTGGTACCAGCATTCCTGCCTGCCCACACACTCAATGCAGCCTTTGTATGCTGGCTGCCCTTCCCCAAGACGTTCGCATGCTGCAGCTCCACAAGGTCAGATTCATTTGCAGAGAACAGTGGTTGAATCAAGGTCATTAGATGGAATAGAAATAATCATAATAATAATTTCAACACATATATGAATGAGCGTACATGTACTTTATATGCAGTCCCATTTGCACAAAAGTACTTTTCCTTACAAACAAAGAAGCACACAAAGACACAAAGAAATAATGAATACTGAATAAAGTTCCACATTTTCTCCTGGTTTGCTGGAGCACTAAGATTTCTGGTGGTGGTTTCTTGCTGCCTGAAATGGGACTGCTAGAGATAAAGCGGGGCAGAGGAAATGATTTATGGCATTTGAGAAAAAGCACTGAGCATCACAGATAGTCCCCAATGGAAATTTGTCGCAATTTTCTTCAGAAGAATGACTTTGAAAGAGGGGAGCACACAATCTGTCTACTTGGTGTGTTCTTAATTGAATTAGTTTTATTTGATATTTTAAGTGCAATGTGAGCTGCACTGAATCACGAGTAGATTGTCCTTGTTCACCTACTGCTGTTCCAAATGTCCTTAACTGGATACCCTTCACAGCAATGACTAGCATGACAGTTGGGGAAGTTTTAAGGTGGGCTAGCAACATCTTTGGTACAGAGTAAGAATCCTTCTCTAACTATTCTACTTATCTATTGTCATTCAAGCAAGAAAGTACTTAGGAATGAATTTTTTGTACATCAGAGGTAAGTGCAGAATGAAATTGTATTATAAACATTGGATTTAATTATTGTTGTTCAGGCAATTGGCATTTTTAAAAATGGCATTATTAAGGTACATTAATATGTACAATATTGCAGGTATGAATGTCCTGACTTGAAAATTTGTATTTTTTTTTCAACTCTGAATGTTGCTAGCTTCAACTTCCAGCTGTGATACTTCATTTTTTTTACTTCAATGAAGAATATCTATCACCAAATTTCTTTCCTTCCATGTATGTATTTGGAGATATTATTTAAACTAGGTTAAACAAAATGATATTGATGTAAACACCTGAAACAATGTGCAAGAAAGGATAAAGTTCACAGCAAAAAGTTAGCTGTTAATGTCTGTATAGGTCTAAGGTCCTTGTACATTTAATAAACAATAAATCTTTTATTGGACAAAAGAATTACCTGTTGCACAAAGTTCTTAATTTTCAAGGTAGTGATGGAAACACTGAACTTATAAAGTTATTTCTTTTCCTTGGCAAGAACATGTGCCATGAAACATGTTGAAAAAACTATTCACAGTAGGAAGCTGTCAAATCTGTGCCCTCTTGGTGTTTTACTGCACATATACTCATAGCATTGTATAAGACAAAATTTAAGAAAAAACCCTTTCCACTACACATTTCATGTCTTTGCCAGACACATACATAATTCTGAAAATAAAAGCAAAATACATCCTTTTTTTACTTCACAACACTATATAGTATCACAACACATCTGGACAGTTAAGTGGGCAATGAACATGAAAAGTGAAGTACTCTTATCAAAAGCTTAATATTCAAGACCAACTTTTCCTTATTCCAAATTACTGGTGTATACTGCACTTCTTCTAGTGCTCCCAAAAGTAGTTTACTGCACCTAAGCAGGAAGCCTACACTGACACAGAAGCAAGACATCAACAAAAATATTTGCTCCCTTTAGGTTGATGCATCTCAGAACCTTGCTTTGTGACACTTACACATCCCAAGAGAAGCAGAGAGCATATGAGAAAAAGATCTATACACCTTTTTTTTTTGTTTCCTGAAATAAATAAATCCACATTTTAAAAACAGAATATGACTTAGATGCTTTTAGATGCTTTTTCTTGACAACTACTGTTGTAGGAGCAGGAAGAGCTATTCAATCTCAAAAAATTCTAACATATTTGCAAAAGTATGCTGCCATTACATTTCATACCAAGAAGCATAGCATATAGGCTAAAAACATATTATTCATTTCACTTTCATATTTCCCAATGTGTTCAAACAAATGAAAAGACTATGGAGGATAAAAGACTCAATCCTGGTATAATTCTACTGAGTTACAGTTGGAGTGTATGATGCATGTTTGCTGTAGTTGTTATACTGAGACTGTGTTGAAAAAAGATTGGCTACCTGCTCTTAAAAAAGAGTGGAGAACAAAATGAAAGGCATCTTTTTGATCACAAGTTACTGCTTAGAGTGAGCTGAACTTCCTGGAAAGAACTGCAACTCCATTAGGTGCTGAGTGAAGTCCTCCTTTGTTAAGATGAACTACACAGTTAGATGACAAAAGGCACCATAATATTTGTTTGTAGAAACTTAGCTGAACAGCTATTAGAGATTTCTAGACATTTAAAAATGTGTATTTACATTATTTTATTATATCGAATAAGTGTGCAACTAAGACACAGAACTAGGGTGATAAAGAGATGAAATACATTTTGTCTTGAGGAAAACAATCTTGTTGGGAAAAACAGGATGAGGAAAGTTGCTCTGGCTGTTTTACCTTTGTCATGAGCTCTTGAAACCACCAAAAACGATTTCAGAGAAGTGCACTAATCTGGTAAGTGAGCACACCCAGTGCTGCCAAAAACCTAGGGGATGGGTGTATTTCTCACTTGCTCATTTCAGTTGTTCCTCCTTAGAATGATTGCTCCCTTTCTCCATGGCAGCACAGATCCTCAGTGCTCTAATTCTTTTGCTAGGGAGAAGAAATTCACCTGTGGCTCCATGGGTTTTATTTTACACAGAACCCTGCTAAGCTGCTGCAGCTGGGCTATTGCTGTGAAATCCAATGCACAAAGTTCTGTCAGCTTCCACACAGCACAGCTACTCCTACAAGAATTCAATATGGTTTGAGATACCTTAGCAGAAACTATTAATCAGTGGCAATATCCTTCGTATCCCACATGCAACATACAGACATGACATAAAAGACATGACACATGTCAAAATCTGCCATTATTTTGGCTATACACCAGAGAGGGATTGGTAGTCTGGAAGTAAAATGAAGAGCTAGAAAGAAGGAATTAGTTCTATTTCTTGGACTATAGATGAGTCATACTAAAACATGGAAATCAATGCAGTGCAGCTGACAAAACATTTATCTTCTATACAAAGTAGAAAAATTCATTATGCAATAATTTAAAGAAATTAAAGGACCCTAATTCTCCTCTATTTACAGCTCTGTAAAGCACATCTTAGAAGTTTAGCAATTGGATTTCAAATTAATCATCCCACTTGATTTCATTTAATTACACCTAAACTCCTCTAAATTTCTGATTCTGCCTAAAGCATAAACTCTGTATAAGGGTTCAGAAAGTTTGAGACATTTTTTCAGTGCCCTGGCACACTCCAGCAGCCTTTGGAGGCACAAAAATCCGTGCACATGGTACCCCTCTCAGGATCACAGCTTATTCTCCTGTCTGCTAAACACAGGAATAGTTTTGTGAGCATTACAGTTCTGGAGATATTGAATTAAGGGCTGCAGCACAGCAACTCAAATGCATTTTAAGCACCTGAGTGATAGATTCAGCGCAAGGTAGACTTGATCTGTTTCTTTTGCTTTTGGCAACAGAAGGCCAGTTTGCACTAGGCTTTATGGCAATATCTCCTTGTGAGATTGTGGTTGTTAGTATTTGAACAGAAAGAAATGTATACTTTTTGGAAAGAGAGCATTTGCATCTGAAGATTCTATGATGTAGATTAATGGTGGAACAAAGCAGTGAAGCATTTCTGCTGGTTTGCAAGGCATTTCTGGTCCCTGTGAAGTTCTCTTTTAAATGTCATAGTTCTTTTAAGAACTGGTTGCTGGATTTGGGTTGGGTTTTCTTGGTGTTTTTTTTTTGTTTGGTTTGTTTTTTTTTTATGCTCCCCATTTCCCCATCAAACTTTTAAGTAATTTTCTCTCCCAGTCCATAAGCAAAACTTTTATTGAGTCTTAGAATGAGACCATTCACTGAACAATTTACATAATGACAAAAACTTCTCCAATGAGATTTAAAATATAATTAAAGGGCAGACTTACTGAGTTAAAAGCATTGTTGTGAAATGGCTATACATCATCATGCCAAGAAGCCTCCTATTCAGCTAGCCTATGGCATGACCCCAATTCCAGTCTGGTATGATTACATCTCTGAGTTTCATGCTAATGACTTGATTAAAAAGAACGATAAAAAGGTCTTTTCCATTGTGAAGACAAGCTTATGAACATAACTAAGGCATTTCTGGTTCCCCAACACATTTTTCAAGATAAAAAAGGGTAAGAGCTAGTCCTTTAAGAGAGAATCAAGTGCTGATGAATGGAAGCCAAAAGTATAACTTTGCCCTGCAGAAAGCAATCTGTTTAAGTTGCATCTATCATTGTTATGGTTTAAGTCTACAAATCCCAGGATAAAGATGTGACCAAACTTCATATTCAAATGCTACTTTCATCTAACAGAAGATTTAAAAAACCTTTCTTTAGCAAGTCGGGCCCTGTTTTCGGAAAACATTGTTTTTACAAACAGGCAAAAGAGCTTTCAATTTAGGTTATATTCAGATTGCAATCGACTTCATGGTGCATCTGAGGATGCAGCAATCTCTTGCTGACACTACCTGCAAATGCAGTGTGGGCTTCTTGATTTCATTTACGTTGGGCTGCCACAGCTTTGGAATAGTCACTCTTTAAGAGCACTAACACAATCATTTGAACATATACTAGTAGGCAGATATTTATTCACAGAATTTTTTGCCCATAGCACAAGGTCTTGTATTTCTCCCTTGATCATTGCAAAATAATCATGTTTTTGAGACCTCTAGCAATTAACTTGTATTCTATCACTAGCAAATTCCATGTGTTTGGAAGGAATTTGTGGACTTTTTGGAGAGGTTTTTTGAAGACTGAGAAAACCCCTGCTTTCTTTTACATGTAATGAAAATATGAATAAACATACAAAATAAAGAAACAAATATTTAAAGAAACAAATCTTTCTGCATTTATAGTTTCATTTAGGATTTGATCCTATCCTATTCTGATAATAATGACTTCAATGGAAATTATTTCCACTGTGTACTTTTCTTGTCATTTTATCTAGGTGAAAACTTTAAATAGAAAGAAACATAGTGTTAGTCTGAGGTTACACTAATGAAGAAAAATTCCTTGTAGCCACAGAAATGAAGAACTTTTACTGTATGGTGTAAAATATAAATATGTATTTTACTAACATAGCCTGTACTCTCTTTCAGGCAAGCCAATCCAACAGAGCAAACAAAGCACATTTTTCAAGTAGGAGTTGCAAGTGTTCTGTGTGTCAGAAAATCAGCCACCTCTACTGAGATGTCTAAGAACGGGCTCAGCTATCTGCCTTTGAAATCTGTATTTGAGATTTGAGTGAGTAGGAGGGAAACAGCATAAATGTGCATAGAATCATACGTACAATTTTCTGAAAGCAAAACTGTAAGGCCCATTAAAAACTAGCAGAGTTTTCCAGATTTTAGTAGGTAGTCTGCTCCCACCAAATATGCACGCCCCAACCCCCGCACTTCAATGAATGTCTGATCCCATTCCACCTGCACATGCTGTCAGCACCCTCACCCTGTCAATCTTTTGGCAACCTTTCTGTGCAAAATAATTATGCTGCTACTTTCAGTATGTCTAATTTTTCCTCTCCCCGCTTTCCAGAGATCAAACAGTAACAGCACAAAGAACATCTTCCTCTACAGGAACATTTACTTCCACTTAGCTACTCACGCAAGTTTAAAGTCCTGTTGCACAGTTTGGAGAGCATTTACCTCTCTTAGTTCTGTTGACATTCCAGTACTTTAAATTAATACTGATTTCCTCTTACAACACACAGCTGGAAAAGCTGGAATACACAACTGTCTCTAGGTCTGGAGAAAAATAAAAAATCTTATGAAAGATGAAAGGACGGGGTTTTTTGTTCTTTCATTAACCAATAGTGAAAAATATCTGATATCTGTTTATTATAACTGACCTTTCCTAGAAGAAAAATTATTTTTCCATAAAGAACTAAATATTTGTTTCACAGTACACCAACATGTATAAGTTATCTCACATTTTAGCATCTATGATACTCATATATACATCCATCCTTCCCTAAATACACGAACATATACAATCCTCTTTCAGATCATTTAAAAAAAAAATTAAAGGCATTTTATACAAAAAAGAAATTATTTCTGTTCAAAGCATTATCCTAATTTCTTTTTCTGTTCAAATATTTTTTTGCAATCTTCTTTTCTTTTTTTTAAAAAAAATCCTGACATCAAAAGATTTTGTTGGTGACATTGTTGAAGTCTGGAGAAAAATAATTGGTACATCAGTTTCATAAGATGATTCTCAATTATTAAAAAAAACCCATAAACTCTTATGAAAAAAGAACAACCCAAAACATAAAGCAGAAATTAGAGGCCTCATATGTTACATGTTATTAAAACTGGATCAAGCAGAAGGATAACTATAATGGTTTTAGGACTCCTTTTAGAAGGTTTTTATTGTTCTATAGGTAATGAGATCTCAGTTAGAAATTTCTACTGTTTCAGGTGTTCCTGTCTATGAGCATGAAAGATCCACTGCAATTAACTGTTCTTAATCAAGGACAGGTTAACTGGGACCTGGTGGGCATTAAGCAAGAGGCAATGTGGCAAAAGCTCCAGTGTTCCTGCACTCCTTGTGTCAAATCCTCCCTACTGGAGGTGTCCTGAGGAAGGGCCAGGAAAGGGCAGGCACTTGGGCAACATAAAGGGCAAAAGTACACTTCATCTTGATTTTCAGTGGAAATCCAGGTCATGCTAGTGTGGCCTCAGGATCTTCTGACTTCCTAGGTTTTAAGCAAGAGATGCCAGTAAAGTAACCACAGAGGGAAAGCTGCTGTGCAGCAGTCAAATGTTATCAAAGTCACTGTAACAATTGATGTTGGCTGTTCCTGTCAAAACAAAACAGAACTCACCAAGTGTTGGTCAGTTTACACATTACATGAGCTGGGTTTAAGCTGCTATGAGGAAAGTTAGTTTTATCTTGCTGCTGGTGTTTTAACCTAGGGCCTGCTCAGTGTGAGGGGCACCACATGATTAAACACTCAGTGAGAAGCCAACAGACCAGAGCTACCACTATGGCCTCTCCCTTGGTAAATGGACTCCCCTCTAATGCAACAGCAGGCAGAGCTGCAGAGGCTCGGGCAGCCCTGAGGAGCTGTTGCCAAAAGGGCTGGCACAGTAATAGAAGAAGCTGCCAGGCTCAGGACCAGGGTGGCTGCAGGGAGGAGCTGCCACCAACCACAAGGTCCTGTGGGGAAGGTGAAGCCACCGCTTGCCTCAGTGCGCTTTCCCTTCTGACCCCTAAACCCCAGATCCTCAGCTGCCTGCTCACACCAACGCTGACCACTGCACTAGGGCTCCCACCTTCAAACCTGTACTGTGTCAATACCCCAAACTCAACAGCTGAACTAAAATGAGCAGCACTACTTCTGGCTGTTAACTTGCTGTTGCCACCCTGCACTCTGAGGTGTTCAACCATTGCGACTGCTGCTGTACTGGAGAGCTGCTCTGGTGAGGAATTTGACAGAAAGGTCTGTCCTCATTAGTTTTCAGCTCTAAGAAGTTCCATAGCTTTATGTTTTTCTCAATAAGCTGTACCACACCAGAATCATGCTCTGCATGATTTATTTTAGGTGCTTTAATAATGTGTGCTGCCTGTCTTGAAATAAACAAATAACTTGCAAAAGTTCAGAACCTGAAAAAGGAAAACATTTTAAACAACATATTTCAAAATAGCAACTTTAACTATCATATTGATTGGTCTTCCTGTGGCATGCTAACCATGTTTTGCTGCAGCCAGAAATCAAAGGCAAAATTCAACTGAATTCCTGTATCAAAGGGTCTCTGAGTAAGATTTACAGTCTGAAAATAATTGTTTGGTATTTTCTTGGATTTACTAGAAAAATGCATGTACTCCCACAGTAAATACAGTGTCAGGTTAAAAGGTAAATACCACTGAAAAAATAATGATATCACCAGCAAAGTCTGACATGAGAAAAACTTGTATCTTAACATAATTTTTTAGGAGGCAAGTTACTTAGGGGTGAAAATTAACTTCTGTTCATGTTTTTCAGTTTGACATTAAAAAAAATTAATTTGGATCACCGAGTTTCTAAAATCCACTAATCAAAAAGAAATACACTTGTTCCTTCTATCTTCCCTTCATTCCAGAAAAAGAGAAATAATTCCACTATCAAAATAAAAATTAAATTATTTTAATTCAGAGGTCATACTGGTCAAGTCATGTAAGCGTTTTCATCTAGATCTAGAAAAGAAAACCAGATCCAAGACCCAAATGCAAGAAGGTAAGAAAAGTGAAATGTACACTTTTAAAGTATACTCGGTACTAATGAACAGAGGTGAGCATACAGCGATGGAAGTAATAGAGCAAATATACATAAAATTAAGAAAACAAATAAACAAAAAAACACCCCCCCCTTCCCATCTAGAATTAGACTCTTTCTCTTTAAACTTAAAAAAGAACTCAGGGCTTAGATATGCTCTCAGGAGACAGAATGCACTCTTGTCAGTAAGTCAATATATCAGGCAGATCTTAAATACTGCAGGAAATTCATATGCTCCTACTTAGGTTTCTGTAGAGATCAAATATTCCTCTTCTACTGTCACTCAAAAGTATGCCATCCAGTCCCAGGTTTATACCCTGGAATTGCTTTTATGGCTCTTCAGTCAAGATTACTTATCAAACACTTTATAAATTGCTGACACAGGACATTGCAAGTACTTGATTTCATTGCTAATCACATCAAAGTCACTCTCATATCCAAAAGTTTTGGATATGTTTTTGTCATTGGTCTCAACAATACACTGAATGTGACATAAACGTGGCTAAGAGATATTTCTTCAGAAAACAGTTCATAAAATAACCTAAGGTCTCACATATTCATAAAATTCAGGAATACACTTGGAAGCAGAGCTCAAGTATCTCAGAAAGCTGAAGACTTTGTTCAAACGTGCAGTCCAGCCACATTAGTTATACCACCCAAAGCTAAAAAATGTGATGAAGAACACTTCAGAGCACCACAGGCAATCTTGGAAATGACACTGTCAAAAACAACACGTCAGATTTGACAAAAAAACCCTGACTGTCAGTTTATTGTCCATAATAAATGCTAACTACTTCTCAAGAGACAAAGTTGTATTTTAATGAAAAAAGAAAATTAAATGGAAAAGACACTTATGGTGGAAACCTGGCTTGCCATAACTGTTATACTCCCACAGCAGCTTTTGCAGCACTGTGTATACAAGAGGCTTCTGAGTGGCATTCATGTGACACGGCCAAAGATACCAACAATGCCTGCTTTTGTATGAACCCTGCTGACAGTAGGCAGCAGAAGCAGGACAAGTTCAGTTTGACAGGACTGCTGCCATCTGAAAATGGTCCTTCCAGATTCTCTTCAGATTCGATCAGAACAAAAACAACACACATAAAACACAAACAAACAATCCCCATACTTAATTTAATTCTGAAAAAAAAAGCATCTTGTTTATGCACACTGCGGTGGGTTGACTCCTGCTGGATGCCAGGTACCCTCCTCAGCTGGCTGGGGGGAGAAGATAAAACAAAAGGCTCATGGATGAAGGTAAGGACAGGGAGAGATCACTCACCAGTTACCAGCATGGATAAAACAGACTTGGCTAGGGAAAAATAGTTTGATTTATTATCAGTCAAATCAAATGAGGGTAATAAGACTTAAATTCAGCTCTTAAAATATCTTCCTCCCACTCTTTTATAAAATCATAAAATGGATTGGGTTGGAAGAGACCTCTGAGGATCATCTAGTCCAACCCTTGTGCAATGAGCACGGGTATCTTCAACTACTTGAGGATGCCCAGAGCCCTGTTAAGTCTCAGCCTGAATGTTTCCAGGCATGGGGCTTCCAACTCCTATCAGGGCAACCCTTCCCAGTGTTTTAATACCCTCATTGTAAGAAATTCTTCCTCATCTCCAATCTTAATCAACCTTTATGGAAACCACCTTATAACTCCCCTGCTACATAAACCCAGTACACACACTCATTAGTTCTCACATCTATGTGTATCGAGGTCAGAGAAAGAAGCATCACTTTTAGAAAAAAACTACTTTGCATTCCCTTGGGATTAACACCAACTAATTTCTACGCTGTATATAAAACAACTTTGTAGCTTTCTTCATATTGTACCTATAGCAATTACTGTTCTCATAAAGTTGTCAACTGCACCATAACATGTTCTGATTTTTGGAAAACTCTGCAAATTTTAACACCCACTAATTCAAAAGACTTTTGTACATAAAAAAGTGAATGAAGAAGAATGTGAGGAAATGAGGGGTATCTGGGTTACTGTGTAATATGTGGGTGATCACAGATGGATAGTTTCTACCTTTGTGTCAGGGAGTACAGTTTGCTCACAGAAACAAACTCAGAAGTTACATGTTCCCTGTGGAAAAAAGATATCTTTTTTTTCTATAATCCTCTTTGAAGTATCATTACTGCTTTCATGAGAGAATTAAAAAGACCTGTGTCTTTTAAGCCCAGAAAACTAAGCACAAAAGAAGAGACACACGATATGTTTTGTATCTTTGAAAAAAAAGATACATTTCCTATCTTATTAGAAATAAAAGTAAAATAATTCCTAAAACAATTATATGCTAATATCTTCATATGAATTCCTAATAACAGGAATTACAGGCTAGAGGCAAGGGAAGAGACAGAGAGAGAGAGAGACTAGGTAAAAATATAACTTATATCCCAGAAGTAGTTTATGAAGTTTCATACCCTGTTGAATGAGCATAAGAAATCCCAGAGATTTAAAAGATGAAATTAGGCAAACTACAGCTGAAAAAGGATGAATGTAATATCCCTCAAGGCACTCATAGCAATAGTCACTGTTACACTATTCAGCGTAATGCCACTTCTATCTACACAAATTTGACATATAATCAATATTGTGTAGACAGAATTCTCATGGCATAGACCTATTCATAACTGACAGAGTAATGTCACTATTCAGTAAATACTCACTGAACAAGGGATAATAATGCACCTGCATCCTGCACTCATTCAGTGGTTGGTCTCATTGAGATTAAAACTTCCTTTCAGATACACTGTTTTTATCTGAAATACCTATTGTGTTAAACTGAAATTCAGCTGATTAACGTTAGCACAAAAACCTCAGTCTGTACAGTGAAAAGCTTACCTTCCTCTCTTAACTGTGAGAACACTTCATGACTGACCAACCTCATAAGAGAGGGACTTCCTGAAAAGGCACCCTTCTTATTTATCTCACCTCCTTTACCAAAGTGCTTTTTATAAAAATTAAGAAAAAAAAGGTTAATCTGAAATTCAAATTTGAGAATTTGCCTGTAATCTTCAAACCGCTTCTATACATTTGACTTGGTAATAGAGAAAATTCAGAATTCTCTTCCACATCAGAGAGTTTTCTGGAAAAAAATACCATTTCACACACAGTGCTTCATAATCTAACTGTACCATTAAATGAAATACTGATGCTCAGTGTCCCAGTGGAGCTTTGTGTTCCCTTTGCAATCTTGCTGAAAGCCTGAAAACCAAACACTGACACTCATAGTTCTAAGGCCTGTTACTCAGCAATTGAGGCTGTTTGCCCAAGGCACACGCAAGTGAGGACAGACAAGAGTTGCTGCTTAAACAATATCTCAAGGGAATGCAGCCTTATAAGAAACAAAATGAAATAAAATAGTCTGTAGGAGGAAATTTTTGGAGCTGATGAAAAAGGAAACATGGCAAATCTTTTACATTTCCTCTTTGTATATTCATTTACTTGCCAAAGGACATGCTTGGTGTACAGAAGTTATCTTAGATTAAAGGAAATGAAAAAAGAAAAAACAACCAAGGAATGACTTTACAATTCATGTATTTGCATATTAAAAACAGGCAAAAGAAAAGTCTTTTCCCTAAGCAAAGATATGATCATCAGGAAATAGAATAACACCATCATCCTTCAAATATACCTATACACATGCTACAGCAACCATCTGCCAAAATGATCTTG
Organism: Donacobius atricapilla; assembly: GCA_013397315.1. Taxonomy (NCBI): domain Eukaryota; kingdom Metazoa; phylum Chordata; class Aves; order Passeriformes; family Mimidae; genus Donacobius; species Donacobius atricapilla. The sequence goes on from WBMY01004625.1 coordinate 187,508, forward strand.
CTGTCACAGTTAATTCCAAGAATCAGACGCACACAGTCTGTTCAGCACAACACCAAGCTCTATGCAGATGGGATGTGAGCTTTGAAGCACAGCCTGCACTGATTTACCAACAACAGCAGGTGATCCCTAAGACCTCAAGACAGCATCCCAAATTCAGGGATAGAAGAGTAACCATTGTCCAGGATTAGCTTTCTATCAATCAGTGCTGCTTTAATCACTGCTGTGAAAACTATCAAATCAGAAGGATTAAGGTTCTGCTCAAATGGATGCAAGAGCAGGAAGGAAAATATTTGATGGGCACTAAACAGTCAAGCCAAGCTTCTGTAGCAAAAAGAGGTCCTTGAAGGAACTGTGAAACTGGATGGAGCAAATTTTTCCCTGCTGTTTATACCAGTCCCTCAGGTTATATCTATCTGGCAAACTCCCCCCAACACAAAGGGCTTGCTCTAGAAGAGAGGCAGTACTCTGACTGCTATTGCAGTATGTCTCATTCTAGCTTTGTAGTAATTCCAAAACTTGAGCTGTCCCTGGATGTGACAGCTGTAGATGCCTATTACAGAGGAGAACACCATCAGGACCTGTGCAAGTCATCCTTCAGGTCTCCTGCAGGGCAATGCCAGCTTAAACCAAGGAGATCTCTTTTATCCTTGGATAACTCAGAAAAATCTTGGGTCTAATTCCTTTAAAATAGAAAATAGACTTCTATAAATTCCATTGCAGGGGCTCTCAAAACAGGCACAATAAACACTTTCATCTACTGTACGTTTATTGTTCTGTATAATCTGGCTTGTCATGTCACCTTTATTTAAAGAGTTTAATTAGTCTAAATACCGTTTCTCAGCTATTTATTATCAACATTTTTATGTGACTTCATTCCCCAGAAGTCATGGGGAAATGTATACATCAATCAGAATGCTGTAGTTACAGTATTAAAATGATTTCTGGTAATGAGTGGTAAAACCTCAGCAACTTTGCTTCAAGAAAAAGATAGACTTTTATAATTCCCTTTGACTTGGAATTAACCTAAGGTGTTTTACTTTTAGTTCCTTCCTGAAAATTACAAGGAGCACCCTGACAGCTAGCAAGTCAATGGCTCAGTTATACTCTATGTAAAAACCCAAGATTCATGCAGATCTTTCTTTTAAAAAGTTAATTAAAATTACTACGTCTCTTTTTTTACAAGCTGAGACTTAAATGAAGGTATTTGAAGTTATTACTGGTTGCTAGGATATAAAAAAATGACCAAAAAACCAACACAAAATACAACCCAAAAGGAAGAGAGGGAAATTACTAGACTTCTGTGTAGTACTCAGTTCTTTTAAACTGACTCTTTCAGGGTACTTCAGACCTGGAAACTACTGTTCTCTGAGTTTCACTTGATGTTATACTTGAAAATCCCACCCAGAATGAAATAGGAACATTTTATGAATGACTGATTTGGAGAGGGAACATAATTCAAATTTCCTTTAATAGTGATCTCTGAAAGAAAATAAATCTGAAGAATGCTTTAGAACTGTTTAATTTTTACAACTTTTCATCTTCCATAAACCAAAGAGACAGCAAGAGACACTGATTTGCTTCATTAGGGAGATTTCTTTCACCTGTGATTGAAATAATGTTAAAAGTACTAGTAATATGTATATTGTCACTGAATTACACGTCCCTATAACAGAGATCTGAACTTGAAATATTTAATGATTAAAACCAGGATCATGTTGCGTTCATAGTGTTCATTAGTCATTAATAAAATTTTCTGGAATTCATAAAACCAGAAAATAATCACTGAGGATATTACATCAGAAAAAATAACACTTCCATTTCACCAGCATGCCTTCCTGCAACTGCTCATGAGGAGAAGTTTGGCCATCCCTGTCTCACTGAAAAAAGGAAAATTCCTTTTGGAAAGATGCAAGCACAAATAGGAATGGGTATTGTTGGGGAGTTTTGGTTTGTTTGTTTATTTGTTGCTTGTTTGTTTTTTCTCATAAGTTGCAGTCAAGGTGTCCTTAAGTTTCTTTGCTCAGTGATTTTCCAATAATTTCCTAAGGAAACATAACTGAGAGAGAAAATAATTTCTACCTTAACGAGCCCTCAAGCCTAGGTTCTTGACAGACAGAGTTATTTTGTTCTTGGTCCCACTGTTTTGTGTTTTTTTCCACAAAGGTTAAGTCCCAAGGTTGGAGTTCTGGCGTATAGAACTCCAGGCAGTTCAGGAGGGCCAGGCAGGCCAGGCCAGGTGGAGGTGTCACACCTCAGGTCATGTAAGGGAGAGGTTTGACTGCACAGCCCTACAGTGAGTGATGACGTGGTGCACAGTCTCTGGGTCTGGATTAGGTGGCTGGAAAACAAGGATGTTGTACTGGATGTCTACTATATCTACAGGAATGAAGAAGAAAGGTAGTTTAGAATTCATGAAGAAATAAAGCAGAACACTGAAACATCAAAATGGGCTCCTTTGGAAGACATAATCCACAGCTCAGCACACCAGTGAATTCACACCAGAGAGAAAGGCAAAAAGCAAATTAGCTAATGCTTGTGATGTGCCACCACAGCATAAAACAGAATAATTCTATGCTATAAGCAAACAATTACCACCCTTATAGAAAGAAAAATTATTTACAGTTTGGTAAGACCTTGTTGGATAATTTGTTCCTGATATTTAACTTCCTTTTGTTTCATAACAGAACTGCTTGGCTTCTACCGACCTCTTGTTTCATTGTAAACAATTTTTCTTCCATCTTCTTGCTTCACCCTTCAAACTTCAGTGGACAGCTATTTCTTTTGTGGACCTTTCTATACAAAGTGGCAAGGGCTGAACGAAGCATAAAGTCTACAAGCCAGCTTTAATCAAACAGCAGTGCATGTTCCTGTCTTCAGAAATAGGATACTTACTGTGTTCTTTTTAATTGCCAATTCTGTAACTGTCAAATAACCAATTTTGTCTTGTCAAGTTTTGATCTTTTAAAAGCCAGCCACTATTAATCTTACTTTTTTATACACATTTACTCAGACCACTTTGTTTGCCACTGTTCGATAGCAGTTACACACTTAAGTAACACAGCAGAAACTAATTAGTCTTTTATCTCTTTGAGGATGGAATTGAAAAAATAATTAGGAAAACAGAAAACTAATTCAACATATTTTATTCAGGATAGTTGAAAAGAGAAGGGAATTACGAGAAACTGCATATGTTATCAATCTTTGAGGTTTGTCCTCTATGGAGAAGAGGAACTATACTCAAGATAAAAAAAAAACTCCTAAATGCATATAAACACCCCCAAAAACCAGTAAGGTTGCAGATGATAAATGGAGGTCAGCACGTAAATCACCTAGATTACTTCATTGTCTAAAGCAGGCTTAGCTTTGTATGGCAAGGATATAAAAAAATTATTGCTTAAAAGTCACTTCATCTTTGTACATTTGGGGCCCTCAGCTTTGTGTGCTCTTCGAATAGCCTCGAAGAGTTAAATCTGTGTCTTTATATGCATGCAAAAGTACTGATGACAAAAGAGGTGGCAGGATGGACTTCTAACTCTGCACAGCAGGAGTTGGTTCTTAAGCTTAAAAAAAGGGAAATGAAAAAGGCAACCAACTGTCTTTTTTAATTACTAACATGTACTAGCTTCAGCAACAATTTTAATCTTACGCTTGCTTTTGGACTTTTTCTTCCCTGCAGTACTTGGCAACTTATTGGAAATGCAAGATTTATTTTAAACTTCATTAAAATGTTCAAAAGAACATTTAGCATTAATGTTGAATCTTGGCAATCTGAGCTGAAGACCATTTGGAATATTTATTTACTTATACTAAACAGACAAAAACAGAGTTTCTGACACCATAGCTGACAGGTAGAAAAAATAGTAACAAGAACATTAACTTTTAGCAAGTACAGTTTTAAACATATATGTGTATGGAAATAAATTTAAGAAAGCCTTGTACAAATGGGAGAAGAAAGCTTTCTTCTTTATAAATGCCCAGTATGATACATTCCTGCCTTGGGTCAGAGAGTTTCATCTTGTTCATTCTTCTTAATTTGAGTTATCTATGCTCCTATTTTAATTTTTTTTCACAATACAAAACTTTTCCACGTTTTAATTATTTTAAAATAAAGCTCTGACAACTATCCTGGGCCTAATTCTGAGCATAACATTTAGGTCCATAAATAGTGTTTAAGATCAGGCGATTTTTTATCGGATATGCAAAATATTTCCTTAAATTAGCATCCCTGTTCACCATCAGCAGTAATTTATACTCTGGCAACTTCAAAATTGCACATTGGGAGCAAGTAGGTACACTGCTACAAGATTTATTAATCAACTCTCCCACATATACCATCATAAAATATTCTATTTGCTTTCTTCCTCTAACTAATTCATGATTTGACTCCTTTAAAAAGATGACACACATTGCAAAAGCATGATTTGATATATTTTATTTTATATTTATGCATTTATTATTTTGATTCTTCTACTTGCAATGTGTATTCTATCATTGTTCACGCTCCTGATCATTATTAAGATATATTAGTCACACATTAGCTGTCCTCACTTTAGCAAAACTCAACACTGACAGCTGCTTACATCAGTCTGGGCTTTGCCTTCCATATTTTTTTCATATCTAGTTTCATTGCTTTAATGCTTTTAATGGTTTGGGTTGCAAGGGGACCTTGAAGACAATCTAGTTCCAACCCTGTAGCCGTGGGGGTCTTAGACTACTCTTAGACAAATTTTTAGATTTTTTTTCTCCCAAATTTCCTTATCAACACAACCCATCATACATAAATCATCTATATGAATATCACATTCCAAATTTTTATTCCTGTAGCCACTGGTGTCACAGAGCAGCAAAATGCTCCCAAGAACCCTTCCAATGGTAGCAATCCCTTTATGTCCTTAAAGTGGCTGTCAAGCCAAGAACCCTCAAGTTTTCTGAGCACACTCACACACTTGACCCTTCTTAAAAAATAACCCAAACAACCAAAAGGTCCCCTAGTCCCAGCCAACAAGGGAGGATGAATTCATTTTTTTGGGTCTGCAGGAAAGAAAACCTATGCAAGTGACTTCGAATTCTCACCAAAGCTGTCACTCATAGCAAAAATTTCTGTACATTCTGCTCTTGACTGTTCTGTAGCCACCTTCCCATTTGAAGTATTCTTTCTTTAAATATGCCTCTGATCTTTTTTATGCCCACAAGACTCAACTAAAAATTTCCAGCCTGAAGCTTTCAAGAACTTGCTGGTCTCAAGGAAATATTGTTCAAAAAGAGTCAATATGTTGGTTTAGTCCATCTTTTTTCTTCAATGTATTCTCCACTTCCACTGTGAAATCTGTGCCTGTAAATGTGACAATACCACTTTTTTTTCTCCGCAATTTGCAGGGATAAATCACTTCTGTTTAGATTAAATATGCAGTGACATCCTGTATATACTATGCAGTGCAGTTTGCTTGTCGAAGTGCTTTCATCAAGGGCAGCACAGACAAAAATCCCAAATAACCTCACCTCATGTGCTGTGTAGTCTCAAAGTATATTCATATTAAATCTGATGCAGCAAAGAAATGTTGGATTTCCTCTGCATAAGATACTGTGGGAAAGATACCCTGTTCATGTGTGAAATGTGTCAGAATTTCTGAAAATGTTTGTGAACTAGAAATCCTCTGTTATGTATAATAGTCTTATTGCGACGACACTATTTGCTTACAGCCACTTCTCCTAACTTCTGATAATTTATCACTCACAATTTACAGATGCATTCAAGATGCAAGTTGAAATACATTTATTTTCCAAAGTACATACAATTCACAAAATAAAATGGGCATAAGCTTCAGATGGTTAGATTCAATGGGAACAAGCTTTTTTTGGCAGCACATTTAAAAATGCCTTCTGATAGTTTATTTATAAGGTGATTCTGTTTGGGTGTTAAATCTAAGATCACATCAATACATATTATGGAGTAAAAAATGCCCTCATCGAATTTTTTTCTCGCTGTAGGAAGTTCATAAACTGCAATTCTAGCTGTTTGTGTGATGGAGCAATAAAATACTATACACTGTCTTTTAAAAAGTCATTCTGACTTGTTTCATATCAGTGCTATGTTTGATATCTTTGCTAAAGATTTTGGACAAGTTATGTCTCTCAGAGATTTAAATACTTATTTCTCTTGCTTGGACTCACATTTTTGTGCAGTATTGAATAAAATGAACAAAAAGACAGAAACTGGTGGAAAAAAGACCAATCCAACAAACACCACCAAAAGCCCTTCAGGATTGCCCCTCAGAATTCCATTAAGAGATTGTAATGTTTATATGTTACAAATAGAATTTACCATATAAGACTACTATAAATTGGCTACCATCCTCCAAACCACTATTCCTCCATGTGGAGTTCTCACCTAAATTAACACAAATCCCAATCCAATATCCAGGCGGTTGGTACTTTGACAGTTAATCAATGGAATCTAGTTGTACAATCACAAGATGCACCAACATTTCAAAGCTGAGTTTCCACAAGGTATCCCTGCTTTAAATGAGACCCCTAAAGAGGTCTTCCAACCTCCACTTCTGTTCTTTCATTCTTCAAGCATCAATTTTTTAGGCTTTCACTTCTACCTGCAATTATTTTTAATAGAAACAAACCTAGACAAAACTTGTAAACTTGGAATATTTGTTCAAAGTAGAGCTTCATATAGAATTTCATAGAAATCCTAAACTGTCACATGGCTATTTCCATGTACCTAACCTCTATAGCGTTATATTTGTTTAAACGCATTTCTTCACTTGCAAAAGTATCGCATTTAAACATGATGCTTATTAAAAATAAATAAGACAGAAGTTAGCCAATGTAATTCAAAGTCAGAAACATAAATTGTTTGGTAAGATCTATTCACTGTGGTTAAACCTTTGAAGTTTTCTGTGAAGTGCTAAAATAGTCAGAATCAAAAAAGCTATGGCGTGAGATACTTCAAGTGAGCTGTGCAATATAATTGCACAGCTAATAGAAGCATAATCATCTCAGCAGGATTTAAATAAGGCAAATACAACTGCTGAGTTGTTTTTCAATATTATTAATTTCAAAGCATATCTTGCACATGCTGGCATATTTAGGGAAGCAAGGCAACTTCAGATCACAAGAGTATACATTTTAAGAGCTTTCTTCTGATGATGCAGCATGTAATGAAAAAGCTTTGAAACAAACAACTCAAATATTTAATGTACATATAAAAATAAATTGAAACCCCATATATTTCATATTTCAACTTACTGCGTTTAAAAGCATTTCTTACAAATTGAACTACAGAAGAAATTAGTAGAATTAAGTCAGCAGCTACACAAACTCTACAATGTTGGCTTTTTTCTTTCCCGTTATTTCAAGTTTAAAAAATTAAGGACAAATTTGTTAAGCCTATTTCAACACATAAAACCAGGAAAAGAGGAAGGAAAATGCATTTTTATTGTACTTTAAAAGAAAGGATTTATTATTAAAATAAAATCAAGTAAAGAATAATAATTATGTCCTTATTCTGTGCAGAAGAATATTGTAGTGCAGCTATTGCATAAGAAATAACAAAAAACAGAAGGGCAACAAAGCTCAGAAATGTAGCTTAGATACCACTTGTAACAAAGACTGAGAAAAAACCCCAACCCACAATGAACAGAAGGAATACGCTGCAATATGGAGTTACTGCCTTTACATTATGAAATCTCTAAAAGGTCAGGTTACAAGGTAGCATGTACCCACAGCCTTTTAAAATCTAACACCAATAGTGATTTTAACTCCAGAACTGAGCATCCAGCCATCTGGAAATGGATGGCAAAAGGGATATTTCTTAAAAAGTGTCTCCAGGGTCTCTGAAGTCCCAGTTCTTATGCATGCTGTCCAGCCTTGAATCTATGAGTGTGGCAGTAATGTAATGCTCAAATCTGTTTTATTTGACATCAGTCTGCCAGCATTCCATAATTCCTACTGAATCAAGATGCCAAAATATATACAATTATCTGATTAAGAAATTTGATTAGTGGAACCTGTTTAACTTGTCATATTTAAATGAAAGAGAAGACCGAGCAGCCTGCTTGGCAAATCAAGCAGAATGTTTTCTGCTCACAAAATCTCCTGTAGCCTGGCATTCCTATGCACATTCACCACTCACACTGCCAGAATTGCCTTTCTAGAGAGGCCTCAGGCTCAACAAAGTTTTGCCAGTTTTGCCCCCAAAGACGGGGTTTTGATGAAGCCCTGCCTTGGCTGCTGGAAAACTGCAAAGAAACACAAATCCTCTCCTTCTAGGGAGTGCAGCTTCACCAGGACATCCCTTCCTCAGCATCTGCTACTTCCAGGTCACCTCAGTGTAAGGAGGACAAATAATACCACTGAATATTGGTGAGTTTCTTTTGGAATTGAATGCTCTGGAATTTGTGATTTCTTGTCCTGGTGACGTTCCTAGTGATTACTAAAGGTTCCTGAAAGTGAGAAGAGAAATCAATAAGCTCCAAAGCATGTCTAATTTCAGGGTAATTTAGAGAACTTTTCATTCTTGCCTAATTTGGCCTAATATCAAATTGAAAATTTTCTTTGTGAATTGGAAATTCTGGAGTTTGGCCAAATCTTGAGATCCAGTTGTATAAAAGGTATCTCCTTTCAGGGCTGGGACAGGATGAGAGCTGGTTGTTTTCTACTCCTCTTGCTCCCATTTGCTCACCAGTGTATTCTGAGGTACAAGAAAGCAGAGAAGATAAACTTTTTTTTTTTTTTTAATCATAGCATAAGATCCCTTATTGTCCACTCAATCTTCAGAAACTTCCAAGTTCATACTTAAATAGAAAGTCTCTAAAGTGCTCTTCCAAAGCTAACATCTTTATATGGCAAAATTCAGCTTCAAGCTGATGCCAAGAAATTACATTCTATAGTTCATTATGTGTCCTTCCTGATTAAAAGTGTAAAAAGAAAAAAGATACCTTAAGGTATCTTTTAGATGTTTTAGAGCAGTTTTTAGATTTCTAATACCTGCTTTGACTCTAGACAAAGACAGTAAAACTGACAGTTGCTGAAAGTAAATTCTGATTTCTGATCCATCTGCTACTCTGGTTTTTCTTCTGTCCACCAAGACTGCTGTAATCACAACAATTTTAAGAGAACTAAGACTTGGCTCAGCTCTACCTATCAAGGTGTGCTTGGAAAACATGTGCATAATGCTACTTTTAATAGAAATGCCTTTATTCAAAATAGCCTACCTATTTCCTTAAAATAAGGCACGCAAACAACAGATGGCAAAGCATATGGTGTATCACTTACAGATACAACCAAACAAAAGTTTTAAAGCTGCTCAAAAAGTAGGAGTGACCGCGGTAGCCCTGGGTCAGCTGAGCAAACACAAGTCGAGAGCAGCCTTTTCCCACAGAAGAGCAGCAACTGGCCGGAGCAGACAGGTGTAAGAGGTCCTGGTTCATGGACATAAAGTGAAACACAAAGGGTCAGCCCTTTCCGAATGCCACCAGAGCCACGGGGCATATCAGTGTCCTGACACTTGGCACCAGCTGTAAAAACTGCCCGCAGCACAAACATGGCCAGGATCCTCTAACTGGTGGCACAGAAACTCTGCTCTTAGGCCGGTGCTCTGTTTCATTATTAATTAGACATATCTGCAACGCCACAGCAGCTGCAATGGTGCCGTGCTATGCAGAGGAAGAGGAGGATAATGAAACCAGGCGTACTGCAAACAAAAAGTAGTCTTTCTTCCACTGTCTCGTGACACTGCAGGAATTAACGTGCTTTATGATAGACCTTTTAAATTATTTTCCAAGGTTCCTTAATTTCTTTTCATTTGCTTTTATTACATTCCTAGTGTAAGAGTGTGCACCAGAATGTGCATTCATGTAGTCAGTGAATGTTCTTTAAAAAGGAAAAAGGACACTTTTTTATATTCAGAATTGAATTTATCTCAGTCTGGTGTTATACCTAAGCAGTTTCTGGTTTAATAAGGCATTGTGAGAGCCCCTTTTACTTAGAGGTCATGAGCTGTACTCACTGAAAATATAAATGCACTACCAAATACATAAATATTTTCGATTTTGCCTCTCAACTTATCTTAATATAACTGTATCACCTATGGGAAACTGTCAATTTATAGAGATTAGAAATGACTTTTCACCCCTCTAAAAGACAGTTGTCTTTTAACTGCAAACCTAACTCAAGCTAACTTGTCCTCAGGACAAGGAAGTCAACACATGCTGTATGTCAGGTTTATGTTGAATACAAAGTCAGAAATCCAGGAATCTGAAGGCCATGGCCTTTAGCAAAAAGAACATCTAATACTGAATGAATATCCTGCACTAGCAGTAGCTGAGGTCTGTCTGTCGGATCTCAGCATAGAAAACAGATTTCAAAAGAAGGAACCCATTTTTGTGGCTGAGGAACAAGAATTCTCAGTGGACAATAGGAGGTTCTGGCTGCTGTTTAGGATAAACATAAAAATGTTTCCCGTTGTGGAATTTCCCTTTGTACTTTTTAAAAAATAATGCAAAAATTCAGCTAAAGAGAATTTAATGCTGTCTTTTCAGATTATCCTGTCCTTGTAACTTCAGTATTGGTGGTGTCTCTAAAAGGACACTGAAGTTGTTATTTTATAATTCTGCAACTCTTTAACTTCAGTTCAGACATTATTTATGTCTTATGGAAACTGGATTTTTTGTAACAGCAAATAACTTTTTCTAGCACCAGAGACGCCACAGTAGTGGCAAATGGACAAGACTTTTTCCATATCCGGAACTACAGAAGAGGTGGAACAAACCCACCAAAGTAAAGCCTGTGAAACAGATAAAAAATATTAAACACATACTTACTTAATGGAGATATACCAGTTCCAGACAAGAGGACTGTAAATACAGAATGTGGGTAAAAATCAGACATATCTTCTGTGTGTCATTTTGTGGGCAACTTGAACCACCCTATGGGCCATCAAAAGAGATCATCTTTGCTGCCCCTTTTAAACCTAAAAATGTAACTAGAGCAATTAGCATGCACTAGTTAATATATATTCTTTGCCGTGTCTTCAGATAATTTAGCTTCCTGCCAGAGTGGACATAAGATCAGCCTTGCAACAGAAGCCTTGCTAATCCAAAAGAAAGGAAAAGAAATACATTACTGAGGGCAAAATTGGAGAGAATATATTTGAAACATATTTCTTGACAACAAAGATAAAGTGCACATTTCCCAAATATTAAAAGAAAATTCATTTATTTACATCATGTAAAGCACAAAAAACAAATTAGCTCATCCTTATGTAAAGAATAACCTCACATATGCCAAGTGTTTTAAGTGCTCAATAAATTAGACTATTAAGTGGAAAAAAATTTTATTTTTCCTATTTAAACTCAAAATTATTACTAATTGCCAAAAGTGATTTTCCTTTGTCTCCAATAAATCAGAAAACTATATTAAATAATTTTAAATCAGATAAATGGGGTGCTACTTAGACTAAAAATGTTACGCTGCTTTTTCACTGCTATATTATCACTGCTTTTTATTCAGATACATACTTCCTCTGAAATGCTACAGTTGCCATTTTATGGCTTTGCACATAAATTCCTTTTAGCTAAATATTTTTCTTCAGAAACCCTGGAGCCAGCACACATGTATGACACACTCTTAACATTAAAAAGTCCAGAAAATGAGTAATTTTAAGGAAAATGTATTGAAATGGAAACATAACAGTGAAAATATATAATGTTAGTCCCTTTCTGAAACAGCACTGTTGCTATGGCAATTCTCAAATCTAGTATTTTCATGAGAAAGCTCTCTTCATTGAAGGAGCCTGAATTTATATCCACCTTCATATTTATATGCTCAATTACACTTCAGAAACAGCATATGAAAGGTTTAGTTCTGCTTCTATAACTTTTAGTCAATTCTCTAAGTAGATGTTTCTTAATATTTGGTTCCATATTGTAAGACTCTGTGTCAAAATCAAGTTCCATTTTTACTTCTAGAAATCAGTTGATACTGCCTTGACAGCTTTTAGACGTTCTTTCAACACTTACGGGAATAAATATAAATGAAGCTAATAGATTTGTCCTATCAAAATGGAAACATTATTACATGGAAGTTATTTGGATAGAAAAGCCTGCACGTTAACTCATGACGGCAAAGGATGTGCCTGTTAAAATCTTTCCTCTGGTGACCTTACCGTTTAATAAACCCGAGGAAATATCTCATCATCAAGGCATTTTTAAAGTAACTTAATCATCATTAATTTGTTGATAACTGACTGCAATAACATTAACCCAAGGTCTCTGCTTCATACTAATGTGTGTATAATAAACAGTCAATAGGAATCTCACTGTGACACAGCATTAATTAATACCTGCTTGTTGTAGAGTTACAGGTTTCCAATAGCCTCTGCCATAGGGATTCTTTGGAGAAAATGTAAAATCTTTTTTATTTCAATGGTAGTCATTATAATAGCATTACAAAATACCACATGCTTCTACTGTGAATATATTCTGTAATTCCAATGCCACCAGCCAGGAATGATATCACCCCAAGAAGCCCTAGTGCTGAACACGGTGTGTTCAGAAAGGGAACTCAACTCTTCTGACTCTCCATGAAGAGTCAGAAAGGCCTTGCTGGGTTTAATACCCAAACCACCTTGCATTGTTCTGTCATGTGCTGAAGAGACGCAGTGGCCCTTTCGGAAATGAAAAAGCCTCAAAATTTTCTTTCCTTTCCTGCAAAAGTATAGCAAGCAAGCAAGCAGTTCAAAGAAGAAGCAGACATTTGAAAAAACTATGACTGATAACACCAATTTTATTACACCGGTTTCAAATCTGACACTGTAAAAGCAGGCTCTCATGAAGAGCCTAACTGAAGTTAAGAAAACCCCATAAATAAGTGACAGACCATAGAGGCCAAAACACATGTTCCAAAGGCTCAGAGCAGGATTATAGTGTTCAGGAGACTTCTGTACATTCAGTTCAAGGTGAAAAAAATATTACTTCACACTGTTAAATTTCATGGCTTTTTTTTTTTTTCTCTTAGGTCTGATAAAATTGCTCTCAACAGTCATGTTTCCCCAAAGGTTTGTAAAGCAGAAGTTTCAGAATGCAGCATGATAGGTCTAGACACACATGGCTGTAAACATATAACAGATTGCTAAAATACACTTTGAAAAATCCATCTTAGTGCTGTCTCTGCTCTGGAATTCAGAGGTCAGCAAAAGAAGCATAGAGGGATACCGCTTGCAGCTACCAACTTCAGGAAATGTATTGGGAATCCAGAAAAAAATAGGCAGAATTTCTTTATACTTTCAAATACAACATTCTGAATTTAGTTATTTACTGTACAGCAGTGCACTTAAAAACTGGCATTTATATTCTAGACCAAGAATTGGTTTTAGTGATGTTTTTATGACACAAAAATAATTGTGGCCCTGCTGAAGACAACTCAGATACTGATAACTATAGAGACATCACACAACAATAAAACCACAGTTTTTAGTTCTACTTATGTGCAGTATTTTGGTATGCAAAAAAGATTTTATTGAAATGGGGCTAAAATGGTAGCTGTTATGTCATTGCTATGTTAAAGACAGGCTAATGACTTTACATAAAAATTCATGTGTTATTTCTATAGTGCACATATAAAGAAATTTTAAGTTCAGAAAAGCACAACTGACATGTGCTGGCTTTCATGTCCTTTTTTTTAAGACAGGTTCAGTATAAAAGACATTGCCTTTCCAGTTATTACACAAAGATTAGGCACTAGGAACAGATGGGGAGAATTTATTCAGTTATTTATTTGCATCCCTAACCACCCTCCTCCTCTCACCAGCTTTTATCTGGCTTGAGTTAACTTTTATACATTCCATCTCCATTCATCTGCTTCACTCCTCCCTAATTCTCTGTAGCTTTTGGAAGAACACATAAATAATAAGATATTAAACACCACTCTTGGTCTGTGGTGACTTCTTCCTTTCATTTAAGCACATTCAGGGACTTTCAAGAAGACTCCTGCTCTGTGAGTAAGACTTTGGAGTACATGAATACTGAATTATTGAAATCTTGGAAATACACTATCACCCTCATTGAGGGTGAGAGTTATGACTCAGAACTATGCCATCCTTTATTTTGATTTAATCACAAAATCATAAAACAGAATATTAATATACTGTGTATATGTGCCATAAAATGATATTTCACTATAGCATGCACATGAAAAAGTAATATATATCCTAAAACCAAATCACCATAATGAAAATTATTCAAGATATTCCTATTAAAATTACTTTGAAATTCATTTATTGCTCTGAAAAGTTTTAATTTTGAAAATATTTATTCCTACCAAAGGAGGACAACCAGCTCTAAAAATAGTGATACATTTGGGGACTGAACACAACCTGATTTAGTCTGGAAAAGCCAAAATCTGAATCTTTATGCTCATCTGACCCTAGTATTAAATCAAATGAGCTTTACATACTTTCAGAATCAATTTTCTAAACTTAAGATAATTCTCTATTGTCTAATTTTAATACACGTTCTAGCAGTTAATCTTCTGATATTTTATGTGATTAGCTTAAGCCATAAGACACTAACATGTTCATTGTACTTTTCAAAAAAATTAATCCTGAGATAACTAGGAGAGCCTAGCAAAAAAGCCTCAGGAATCATGTTGAACAGCTCATACACACCTCATGTTGCTATCCTATGCAAATACGATCTTCATTATAAAAGATTTCCTCCTGCTTAAAAAAGAAGTTATGATATTGCTACTTTGCTGGCTCTTTACCCTCTTATAATAACAATTTTCCTGCCACATTAATGACAAATACATCATAATTATCTCTCTTCACCTTCAGCTGGAACAGCACAGAACAGCCCTTAATCTAATTGCATCTCAAAATTCGTGGGGAAACAGTCAGTTGTGGTAAAGACTTGTTTGACTACAAAACCAGTAATGATTCAAACAATTAAGACTATCACTGCCTCCGTAGCTCACAGATTCAGGAAAGCAACATCATTGTAATATGAAACACTGAAATGCTTTCTGGGTAGCAAGAGGAGTTTGTAACTTCTGATTTCCTTGGTTCTGTCAACTTTGCCAGCCCATTAACATTAAAATAACTGCTGACATCTGGTTCAAGTCTGGGCACCAGTTCAGAGGAAATCTCCATTTCATCTCAATAATGTCAGAAGACTGGTTTAGAGGTTATGGAACATCAATTCCTTCTGTTTCCCCTCCACACCTGGCAGCCCACGTATATTCTTTAAAATGGTAATACAATTAATCTGTATGATGGTTTGGGAATGTAGTATAAAAGGAATAAAAAAAATCCAATTTCAGAACTGTCAAATTCATTTAGCACAAGCAATGGTTTTAACTTAAGCCCAGGGAACCCCAGTCCTGGTTTTCTTCAAAAATACTGAAGCATATATAAAACAACAAAAACGAAGTATGGATTCTTTACAGAGTATTAATGCTAAGCATTCCATAACAACAGAATTTTCCCAAGTTCAGCTGAGGGTGAAGCCAGCCCCACTAATGAACAAAGTGTATCTGTGGTTGTACCCAGCGTATCCAAACCGAATCTGGCCTGGGTGCACTCAGAGGCTGGAGCTTCAAATAGACCAACCTTAGAAAAATTAATAAATTTTTACTTTGAAAGGACACTTTCATGTCCTTAGACTCTCATTCCTACATAGATTTTTTACTTTTTTCCTCTGACACTGCTGCATCTGTTAGTTCTGCAAACATGAATATCACAGCTATCCTCTCTCCTCACCCCAAGATGTGAAAGCCCTAGTTGTTAGCCCAGCAGCTAAACAACTATCCTGAAAATAAAGCGTAATATCAGCTACTCATATCACCAATTTATAACAACCATACATATCTCTATGTATGCACTATTTTGCATTTTCAGGACTAATTTACTCTGACAAGATCTACACCAAGATCAGCAAAATACTAAACAAGATTTGAACATTTGTTTCTACATTTTTTTTCTTTCAGTGGTGCAAGTGCTAAGGCAAAATTTAAGGAACAAAGACAAAAAAAAAAGAAGAAATAGTATGACTTTTACAGTTTTTTAAACTCAAAATAGGTGTCAGAAATGTAGCACAAAATAACTTAAAATAGAACAGTATTTCTCTGTGCCTGAAAAGGGAGATGAATAGGGAATTGTTTAAATTTATTCTCTCTCCATTCATTAATATTCCATGAGACAATTACAATAGACTGAAAATAATTTACTTAAATTACAAAATAATTTTAGCAAATAAATTTGCTCTGTAGAACACGCTGAAAGTTTTTATTAACACCATTTATTATCTCTAACAAGAGCAACATCTCTTAGTTTGTTACAGAAGCCATGTAACATTGCTTCTTTTCTGCCCAAGTGGATGTGTAGCTCCTAAAGTTAGATTTCCTAAGTATAACACAATTTCACACATTTGTTTTCAAAAACTATGATCCTGAAGACAGCTAAATGTAAACAGATTTTTTGTTTGGTTGTGCAGGTGTAAGTCAGTGATAAGAGCAATCTTTTGGGAAAATACAAATTTCTGTCTTCTACTTCCCTCATTTACTAAAACACCCAAACCTAAAAGGACTGGGAATAACCCAAACCAACTGTACAGTAAAACCTTCTATAAAACAGTGGGAAAGCAAGTGTCATGGGAATGCTGTGACTGCAAATTCTGAAAAGTAGCATCTGTGGCACAGTTTATTTTCTCAGCATTGCCTGCTGCAAAGCAGTAACTCCTGAAGGCCTGGAGAAAGGCACAACTGAGCCCAACATTTTGAAAAACTTGCAAAAGTTTTATCTCCATGACTGTAAATTTCATCAATAACATTCCAGAAGAAATGATGTTTTATCTTCTAATAGCTCTATTCTTGAGATCAGCTTGCTCAGTGTCAGCACTGTATTATAAATACTATCCTAGAAGTGTAACCTAGAATACATTCTGGAGACTGACAGCCAAATGCAAACACTGTTATTCTAGAGCTAAACACACAGAAAATTATATGTATGAACATGTGCATATATAGCAAGTTTGTTATACACATATCTCTGGCACACTAAATTTCTAAAGAATTTCAAAAGAAGTTTCTTGTTTCGTTGGTCCATAGGTTGGATAATTATAACCTAACATGCTTAATTCATGCTTTCTAATCACATGAATGTGCTGCATTCACAAATGTTTCATAAATAACACCTGTTTAATGTATCTAGCAACAACACCGACAGCAAAAAAGGTAACATTTTTGCCCAAGAAGAATTTTTTGCAGAAGAAAATTAGGAATTCACAAGATTAATAAATCACCAAGAAATGCCCTGGAAAATAACATTTTCTTGGCTCTTCTACTTCTCAGCTGTAAATCAGTATTCAGAAGCCATCTTTCAGAATCATGATCAGAAATCCTAGATAAGGAGGGGAAAAAACCCAAATTCATTATGGCATCACTAGAGGTATTCTGCATTGTATTTCTGTGGCTCATCACTACTTTAGGGAAAAAAAAAAAAGGGTTACAGATTATCTCTTCCATAATATTAAGTACCAAAAGACTCATTTTCATTACAGTAATTAAGAGCATTGGTGTTAATTTCTAAGGCATGTGTCTGACAAAGGTTTAAAATATCTTCCATCAGTTTATTTCCAGTGGATAAGAAAGAAAACACATCAGTATTTTCAAGCCCAGTTCCTGCCAGCAATGTATGGTATAACACGGTTCCTGCACACCTTGAATGGTATAACACCTCTTTAAATTAATGTAAGGCGGAAACAGAAAGACTGCAAAAGAATAAGTTTGGAGCAACCCAGGCTTGAAACTAAATTGGATTATTGCAAAAGGGTG
This sequence comes from Donacobius atricapilla, assembly GCA_013397315.1. NCBI lineage: Eukaryota > Metazoa > Chordata > Aves > Passeriformes > Mimidae > Donacobius > Donacobius atricapilla. The sequence continues at coordinate 205,346 of WBMY01004625.1, forward strand.
GAACAGAGATGTGTAAGATACCTTGGAAAAAAAGACCAAAGCAGAAGGAATGTTTTTAGCACCTCAGGCAACAAAGAGCTGTATAGAAAATATCCCATACAGTCCATAGGGAGACCAAAATACAAAGCCAAGACCAAAACAAAGATACTTCTGCCAGGTAATGCAAAACTACAGATATTTTAGAGAAGTGGATGATAATATCAGTATCCCTATTGTAACTTACAGAATTATTTTCTCTCCTCTAGATGCCTCATAATCACCCATATATGTGGAATATCCTGACCTCAAATGCCGTACCTAGAGCTGGTGAATGCAGAGTATCAATGAAATTTACATTTTGCTTCATCACCAAAACACTTGAGATGTGAGAGGCTTTAATTCCAGCCAACTGTCTTGCCCAAGCCCCTCACATAAATAGATACCTAACTTTCAAAGGATCCAGACTGCACTTTCTTCTCTGTGCTGTTTTTTGAAGTTTTGAGATCATCTGTTTTATGTAATATAGCTGCAAAAATATTGCCTCTGAGTTAGCTCTGCAATAATTCACTCTTGCTACAGCAATGATTGAGTAAACAGAAGCTTCTACCAGAGGCATTCTTTTCTATTATTTATTGTAATATTTTTTCATAATTTAATGAGAAAAAATTTAAAAGCAATATTTTCATCCTTTCATGTTAAATTAATTTGCAGTGCTATAAGCCATAATGAAAACACAGAAATCATCAGTAAAACAGCATGCTAATAAAGACAGATTTCTACAAAGTTTCTTAACTAAACTCATAAAATAATTTTTTTCTATTTCTGTCAGGTCCAACTTGTCTTTATTTGTTCCCAAGTACTGAGACATGCAGTGAAAATTATATAACAATGAAAAAAGAAGAAACTACATAACAACATTGAAATTGAGAAAAAAAATATTTTAAGCAAATGTGATTTATATTAGCATATATTCTAGATATCTACCCCCATCTGATATGGAAATGTCAAACTCCAGTCTTATGTTGTAAATATCTTAGGAATAAACCCATAAAAATATTTAAATTAGTAAAGTAGCCTCAAAATTGAAATAAAATTATTTAAATAATTTTAAAATCACCATAGCTTCATTTCCTTTTCCTCCATCTCACCCAAACACCTGGGTGAAGAGCTTCTATCCTGAGCCAGCCACAATGAGTGTTGACAAGCTGTAAAATTCCTTTTGCTATCAACAGGACTTGAGTCTCCCAGGATCAGGCTTAACACAATGAATTTGTGGCTGTGGAAACGTAGCTGAAAGTTTGCTCCAAGGCCACCACATGGCATTTCTACTTCCATGCCCTGATCACAGAGCTGGATTAAACCTGGTAATGATACTGGTTTCACCTGAGGCAGTGTGAGCCCCACAACACCCAGGTGAATAACTATGTGCTCAATATCTAACAGGAAAGATGAGATAATGAAACAAGCTGTGACTTATAGCTCCCCTTGCAGAAATCACATTTTTTGGTCGTATTTTTCAGGCGGTGCCAACCCTCCATGGTATTCCATGTCTCACAAATCAAAGGTTAAAATAAAATGACAACTTTTCTTTTTTTTTAAGCAAATCAACAAGCTGGGATTTAAACACTGCTGCAACTCTTACTTATGAGGCATAGAATTACAATATCACAGTTAAAAAGAAAAAGAGATGATCCGTTCAGGCTAATGCACTGTTGTGACTGTAATAGGTGTAACATAAGTGAGAACAGGTTTATTTCATAGCTTTGATCTCACAGCTTCCAGCAGATTTCCAGGTTCTGGAAAGAAAGGATTTGCCACCTCATTTATAGATCAGGGAAATACGCTTTGATATAACCTGTACAAAAAATAGCAGGACAACTGTAAGCTTTTCCTGGCAAAAGACCTTTGAAGTTCAACAATGAAATTAAGTGACTCAGTCTTCTGGGTTTTGTACTTAGTCCTCTAGAAAGTGTGTCTTGCTATTCCTTTTTGTCGAACTATGAAGTAGTGGCAAAAAAAAAAAAAAGTCATTAAATCATGCCCAATGTAGCAGACTGAGGTAGAAATTAAAACTAGGTAGGTTCAATATAGTAGGCTATGTATGATATTTCTGGGGAGAATATAATTTATATCTTTAATCTGCTTAGTAACTAGTTGGTGCTCACATTTTTTCCATTGGCAAAGTTCACAAAAAAACTAATATCAGATTCAGATACAAGAAATTAATATTCTGGCATTAATAAAAAGAAGTTGCAAAGTCTCTTTTTAAGGTTAATTCATTTATTTCACAACAAACTATCAGTGTAACCCCATATAAGTTCTTTTCGACTGACACTTTTTTTCAGTCAAGCCGCTATAAGCTATGAAGACTTCTAACACGAAAAAATTACACAGAATAAGAAAACAAAAATGTTCATCTTCAGAACTGATTAATATGCATACTACTTGGTGCCTATGGCCTGTTTTGGTTTTCCATTGTCTTTTCAACTACACAGACAGTACAGAGATGAAGATATTAATTTCAAATTGAATCCAGACATTTTCACTCTCATACCAACATTTGTGACTCTCAGTGCATAATACTAATTCCAACCTAAATAATAAGATGATAAGCAGAGTTATTCCCCAAAGAAGGGTGAATATAAAAACCTACTGTTATTGTAGGCACTTCAACCCATTTTATATGGAAAAGAAACCCAAAGGACAGAAAGCGTTAACTTTTTCCCACCTGGTGACAACAGATGAGAGACAATCCAGAACAACATCAGACGTAAACATTTCTCAGAGAGTCAGAGAAAATAACCCAAACTAATGTCACTGCCTTAACACTTATGAGACAGTTGTGTGGGCAGGAGGGTCAACAGATGACACAGCTTAAAACCTGGAGTGATCTGGCAGAAGAAATTTTCTGGACATATTTTCACATACCTTCATAGTTACCTATGACTAAATTAATGGTCATCATTTTGGGGAAAAGTGCTCTCAGCAGTCTGAGTTTTTGTTTTGTTTCTCTTTTATTGCCTCATGGGCAATTGCATGATTTAGAAGTATACGAAGTAGGTAGGACCTAGATGGAACTGTAAACTCTTTAACCTGTAAAAGACCACCAAATGAAGTGAAAAAAAAAAACCCACAAAACCTCCACCACATTTACAGTTCTCAAGAGAGAGAGAGAACATACACACATTTTACGCCAAGTTTAGGCAGGTAGTGTAGTCAGTGAGTTATTTAGTTACATCTCCTAGGCTCTCTCTGAGCCAGAGAGGAATACTTTTCTCCAAGAGGAAAACAGCCCCAGCTTAGCTGGACTAATCTGCCCTCTGGAAGTGCTTCTCTCTTATCCTTGTCTGTGCAGAACTGGGAAGACAAGGAGCTGCAACCAAGCTGAGCTCAGGGGCAAAATCTGCAGCAAAACACATTCAGAAACAGCTCTTGGGCATTTCTCTGTGGTGTGAAGAGGTACAAACACAGATGTTCCTGCATTGCTAGGGAGATGAAGAAAATGGGATAACTGCACTTGGCCAGCTGCATAACTTTCTAGATTCCACCAGCTCTTAGCAGGAACATAAACAGCTCTCACACCATTAACACTTAAAAGTAGATGCCAGAAGTTGACTCTACATCCCCGCAGAATTCCCGTACGAACAGGTGGCAGATACACACCAAACTGGTTATGTGGCCTCTAAATAAGTTTAAGGCAGACAAAACACTGGAGAGAGGACAGTACTACTTTCCTATAATCTGGTTACTCAGTGCATTAAACTGATACCAGCACGCAAACAGCGGAGCTTGTGTCTGCTTGCGCCAGTGTTCCCATCCTGCTAACTTCACCTAAAGAAAATTCACATATCTGAAAAAAAACCATAGCCCACAACGTGAACAGATTATCTGTATAAGCCTAAACCCACATGGGAATATAGATGAAGGATGATAGAATGTAAATACAAATATAGTGCATATAAAATGCCTATATAATAGAATTTCTGAGCTTATATCTGATTTCCAGTGTCATAAGCTCTAAATAATGTCCCTCAATCTCATGAGAGACAGCTCAGCAGTGCTATATTAGGGTAGTTGGTAGGCATCATAACAACAGATGACCTCCCCCCCATAAAAATATACATAAAATCAGAGAACGGACAACACAAAAATAGCAATTACAGACCCTAGAAAGAGTACTGAGTAGCTATATATTTACATCATTCAACCTCTGAAAATGCAATTATTTTATAATTTCAGAAAGTTAAGACCAAATTGGATACATTTACTGAGATAAAATACAGTAAAACTATGATAACTATAACTTAATGATGGATTTTCTGAATTCTAAAACAACATGCATTTTAACCAAATGGAAAATGCTGAACACCAGTTTACAATCTCCTAACCATTTAATACAGCGCTGCCACAATGAGGACAAATGTCCCCTTCCAGAAAGTTGCAAATGTTATCAGTGATAACAGATGATGAACCTGCTGGAATCATTGCAAAACAGACTAGCATAATAATTCTGTACTACTAGCCAAAAAAAATTGTCTTTTGATTCATATGTGGGGTAAATGGCAGTTTATGTGGTAAACAACAACAAAATGAAATCATCCACTCAAGAGAGAAAAGCTACAAAATGAAATGGAATCCAATGAACATAAATGATACAAATGAAAAATGTGGCATGCAAGGATAAATGAACACGTGGAACTTTGTGCTGATAGAAGAGATTCAAATTCTTGTCAGTGGTTGAAAGAAAGTCTAAACTTCTGACAGAAAATAAAAATGGGACACTTGGTACAGAAAAATACTAACTTTTGCCAAACATTGTGAGTTTAGATAGTGGGAGTTGCTGCAGTAAACAACTGCTGCACAGTGCATATACAGAACAGCTAGCATTGTGAAAAAGTGTAAATTCACATGCAGTAAACCTGTGACATGGCAGCTATATACTCATAAAAAGGAAAATTTGGAGGCATTTCTTAGAAAACAACTATTTTTCTCAGTACTTTTCACAAAGCCAGTATAACTTTTCTCTGAAAATGATTTGTACTTTTATTTTATTCCTTATTTGTATTCTTTGTAGGTCACTGACTTCTTACATATTCAGGAAGCTATCTGCCCTAAGCCAAAATTAATACTTTTCCTCAGTTATGCACTGTACAATTTATCCCTTTTATATTAACATGTTAAGAATCACAATAGAATAATTTTTTTCTTTTTACCTGCCTTGGGAAAATACACATTTGCTCTCACAAATGAAAAATTATGTCCTCTTTAGCCAAGTGTATTGAACAGTCTGGTAGGAGGCATAATTGCATAAGGCACAGATACCCTTTTAAACTCATCATCAGAATATATTAAAGGCTACCATTGGGTTTTTGCCTAGTTTTTACTGATTATTCACTTTTCAAATAAATGTGTTATAAGCAATACAAAGTGAATAGAAGAACTAAATGGCAGATTAGACTGCAGTAGTAAATACTGATGGTCATGGGAAGGTGGAATGGCAGAAGTCTTTAAAGTTCTGGTAACCACTCAGTCTAATTCCTGTCACTTCAAATTGATGGGCTACAGTGAAATAGGGCATGTACTTAGAAAGATTATGAGAATGTCCATCCATCTCCTTCTTCAGATGTGGGAGAGCCTGCTTTAGAAAAGCCTACACAAAGAGTGAGAGGCATCCTATAGAAATGATAAGGTCAGGAGAAAATGCAGGAATTGAAACTTGCTCAGAATAATGGCAAACCATTTTATCCCTTCTATTCCATTTCTACTTGTAATCTTTCCATGCTTTCCTCTAATGATCTTACTCAACAGAACCTTAGACTTCATGCTACAAATGCTTTTCCCATCTAATCTGTGTTTAAAGCTGGTAGGGTTTGAATGCTGATCTACAAATGAAAAATTAGGACCATCCCTCTGGTGTGCTCAATAAACTTTTACGGGGAAATACATAAATCAACCAAGTGAGAATATACTAGGTTATTTTGCACATTAGAAAAATGGGATTTTTCTTCTACCATGCTTATGAGAACATATGCAAATGAGAAATTAAAAGAAATATATGTTCTTATTTGGAAACACCTACATAATATGTGAGATTTCTGACAACTGAGAGCTGTTTATTTTCATGAGAGTAAGTTTTAAGAGTACTTACATCTCATTCTAGTACCAGAGTACTAGATATCTTGATAAAACAAAACTTTTACCTCCCAAAAGAAACTTATAGCTGATAAGGCTTTTTTCTTCTAAGTTCAAAAACAGGGAGGGCAGAAGCAGAATACACATTAATGCATCAACTCATAAGCAAGCTGCAGTAGCAATACATTTCTTTTTTTTTGACAGACCATCCAGACTAAACAAACTGAAACACAATATTTGACAAAATGTAGTGACATCTACCTATCTGGTTTATTGCTGATTTCTGACCACTTACTTCTCTTTGATATCTAGATAAGAAGAACAGTTGTATTATCCCCATCCCTGCTGAGAATTAGCACCTGAATCTCCTGTGAAAGTGTTCAGTATTTGACACTTGCTGTTAACAACAAAGGAACATTAACCCCCTTCCTTGTGACTGCTAGTTACAATTCATGAAAAATTCATGACCACGTGTTTTCAAAGTAATATTAACCAATATTTCAAAAAATCCACTCTGAGGAAAAAATTCACTCTGAGATGCTATCTAGCCCTTTCTCAGATTAGGTTGTAAGAGCACTTGTTCTACAATTCAAGATTTTGGAATTTCTCTTCTATTACTCAGTGGAAAGAGATGACACCGACAGTGGCTGTTCTATTCCAGGTACTGTAGAACAGATTTCATTTCAGAATAGGCAACAAGTTAGTATAAAAGTCAAAAGTGGAGAATTAATTTTTTAGAAAAAAAACCAAACAGGTAAAGGAAGAAGATTATATATTATTTTTAAAGTTTTCAGGGAAAAATTGTAAGCAGAAGTGACTGAAAAAGTGTTTCAGCATGGAGAGTGACATAGTGTTTCAGAACAGAGAATGGGAGTACTTGAAAATTAATTAATATTTTTTAGTAAATTCAATTGAAATGAGCAAGAATATTACAGATACATTCGCTCTTCTATTTTAGTGAGATTCATCATCTAATCCATAGAACACGTCACAAAATGAATTGTGCTGGACAAGTATCTAAAAATTATATTTGAAATAAATTTGGAAACAATGTTGTATCTCTCAAAGAACCTATCCTGGCAAGTAATTGAGAAATGCCAGGAACATATATCTACCTCAGCTTTTTACTACTGTAAAAAAAGCTGCCTGGACACCTTAAAAACAAGTGAGCACTTTTGAAGTATTGATAGGAATAGAAGAGGCAAGAGGGCCTTGCCTGCTGTTCACGTCCCTTATTTTTGGTAAAAAACATCACAGTGAGAAAATAAGGGTACTGCCCATACTGTATATTCTGAAGTATAACTTGAGGCACTGCACATTTTTCATATTATGAGCAGCAAAACTCCTGCCTCTAATGGAAAACTACTTAGGTTATAGGCTAAGTGAGCATGAAGGTGGCAATAAAAATAAATCTGCTATGTATTTCATGCCAAAGTATTAACTTTGCTTCATTTGTCATATTCTGGCATACTTTTTGTCAGGTCTATACTACCAATAATTTGTCAGTCATCATAGATTATTTCAGAAACATTTTGTAAGCTGTGTATATAGTCCAAAAGCATTCTCCAGTTACTGTTTACCTAGGTGTCACATCCAGTATTCTTCATCAGATTTCAGTGAAAAAAGTCTGCGATTACATTCATCTACAGGCTTAATATTAACTGATTGCATTCGTAAAGTAACAGGATAAATCCACACTAGCTTCAAAATTGCATCTAATATCACACAAACTGCATAAAATGTCATAAACAATTATTGCTATAAAGACAGAAAAGTACTTCGTACAACCATAGAATTCTTTGGGTTGGAAAAAAACCTCAAAATTAATCAAGTCCAACCATTAACCTAATATTACCAATTTCACCACTAAAACACGTCCGTAAGTGACATGGGATCCAGAGATTGTGACTTAACTATTTCCCTAGAAAGCCAGTGCTTGTTCCAGCGTTTGACAACATTTTCTATGAGGAAATTTTTCCTAATGCCAAATCTAAGCATGCCCAGGCACAACTTGAGGCCATTTCCTCTTAGGAGGAGACCAACTCCCATCTCACTACAACCTCCTTTCAGCTGAAAGCCTGAGCCTCCTTTTCTCCAAGCTAAACACCCCCCATCTCCCTCAGCTACTCCTCAGAAAACAGGACTGGCCCCAGCGCTGAGCCCTGGGGAACATTCCTGGTGTCTGTCCCCAGCTGGATGTGATCCCACACCCCACCACTCCCTGGGCCCTATAGCCAGTTTCTACCCAGCAAAGAGCGCACCCATCCAAGCCACGAGCAGCAGGTTNAAAACCTCAAAATTAATCAAGTCCAACCATTAACCTAATATTACCAATTTCACCACTAAAACACGTCCGTAAGTGACATGGGATCCAGAGATTGTGACTTAACTATTTCCCTAGAAAGCCAGTGCTTGTTCCAGCGTTTGACAACATTTTCTATGAGGAAATTTTTCCTAATGCCAAATCTAAGCATGCCCAGGCACAACTTGAGGCCATTTCCTCTTAGGAGGAGACCAACTCCCATCTCACTACAACCTCCTTTCAGCTGAAAGCCTGAGCCTCCTTTTCTCCAAGCTAAACACCCCCCATCTCCCTCAGCTACTCCTCAGAAAACAGGACTGGCCCCAGCGCTGAGCCCTGGGGAACATTCCTGGTGTCTGTCCCCAGCTGGATGTGATCCCACACCCCACCACTCCCTGGGCCCTATAGCCAGTTTCTACCCAGCAAAGAGCGCACCCATCCAAGCCACGAGCAGCAGGTTTCTCAAGGAGAATGCTGTGGAAGTTCTCTTCTGCACAATCCAGGAACCTCCTAGACAGCTTCTTCTCTGCTGTGTTTCTGCATTTCCAGGGGACATCTGGTAAGATGAAGTTCCTCATGAGAAAAAGGACTAATGACTATGACCCATTTGCTTATAGAATATCTCAGCTTTCTCTTCATTCTGTTGGGAGCTCTATAACAGACTCCCACCAGAATATCTGCCTTGCTGGCCTTTGATGTTTAACCATAAACACTCAACCCTGCTGTTACTAGCATCAAGCTCTAGACAGTCAAAACACCCAGACTGCCTCTCCTTCCTTGCCTATCTCTTCCAGGGAATTTATAGCCATCCGCTGCACACTCCAGGCGTGCATGTCATCCCACCTTATCTCTGTGATGGCAGCTGTGCCATGGTTTTCCAGCTGCCCAATGGGTTCCAGCTCCTCCTGTTGGTTGTCCCTGCTGTGTGCACTGGTACAGGTGGACTTTGGGCTATTGATCCCCCCACCTTTCTGCAAGGAGGACCCCTAATTCCTGTACGACCATTCTCAGGTGCTTGCACATTGTCTAGCTCATCAACAACACTTGTATCTTTGCAGCCACATGGATCTCCAGCCCCGACCTCCACTGTCAGAACAAAGGACCTCACTAGCACACCGTCCCCCAGACATGCTCCCCCCAGGCCTATCTCAAGTGAGCCTGGTTTTATATCTGTCTCACTTCAAGTCCAGTTTGCTCTTCACTAAACCCTGATAACTCCTGCGCAAAGATCCTTTTCCCGCTTTGGGATGGGTGTACCCCATCTGTCACCAGCAGGCCTGGTGTCATGTAAACTGACCCACAATTATAATTAACACAGCTGAGAGTTTGTATCACTAGAGGTATGGGAGCAGAAAGTGAAATTAATTTGCATCTCTCTCATATGGTTACTTAACAAACCAGGATTCATGAGGGCACATGATGTATTTCAACCAGGAAAAAAAAAAAAAAAAAAAAAAGCAGCACATAATTACACAACTCCTTGGAGTAATGGGCTTGTATCCTTGAAAATTCTCCAGAAAGTATTCTAACTGTGTGTATCACCTCAACTATTACCCTGCTGTCAGTTCAGACAAATGATGCATGCAAATACATGCTTGTACAAACAAACAGGTTGTTTATAATGCAACATTTTAATATAATTACATCATTGGGTAATTAGAATGTGCAGTTATATAAGTCTCACCTTTCTCCTTCTGCTACTGAATGAACTGCTAACTACCAAAGAAAGATTAATCTTTATTAGTGTCAATTGAGTTAATGGTTTCTGAACATGAAAAGGATAACAAATGCCTAAAACCTGAGATTTTCCTAGACAAGCAACTGCTGCTGCATAAAAAGTTTCTGTACAGCAAGTCATTATTTTCCTAATTGTTTAAAGAAATAGGATAAAGTTTGAGAGTGTTAAGCAGAAAACCGATGGATCACTAAAAGTGAGCTAAACATCTGTAGTCACAAGGATACAAAGCTACTACTGAACTCAGAAGCTTAGGTTTTTCATTATTTGTGTAGAAAATTATTTACCAAAACATTGGTTTATACCTAGTGGTTAAAAATATCAATTAAAACAGAACTGTAACATTTCAAGGGTAGTAGTCACTATTTTCACATTGTCCAATTCTATGGAACTGATTACAGAGCAAGACAGACACTGCAGATCTAGATCAATGTGTTATATTTGACCATAACTTCTATGCATTCTAATAAACCCAGGGAGTCACAGTTTCTTTCAAAGACTTGTGAGACACTGATCTTTACTCAGAAAACACCATTTGCTTTTATCTCCTAGGGTCTGAATTTAGCCTGGTTGGTGAGAGAAGGGGAAAAAAAAAAAGACTTCATGTGTGGAAAAGGAGAAAGTAAGTTGGAAAATTCTAACCCTGACTGAAAGCATTTAGGATTTTTTCTTATGCTGGGGCAGGGCTTGAAGTTTTACTACACATACGGGATGATAACAAACCGTGTTAAGGACATAGCCTGTATTTGAATATGTCTGTTTTGATACATGTACAATTTACATCGTGAGTTTCTTGGAATACAGTCTGATGTGGTTTGTAGGGTAAGTATATTTCTGACCCACAATATGGAGTTTTAAAAAAGGCTTATCACTATTTATGTTTTATGTGGTTGATTGTATGGATTAGTGAGCAAAAACCCCTTTCCACAAAGAACATAAATACATACTTCTGAGACTTCTGTGACTTAGTAAAGCTCCTTTTTGTCTGAATCTTTTATATACATAAACTGTGTGCAAAGTACACATTTATGTCATGTTTTTGCTCTTCATCTTTATACATCAAAGTGAATTGTGAGAGAGAACTCCCACAAGCAGGATGTGAAGCCTAAAAGAATCAATGCAGCAACACCTGAGAAACAGAATGAAAAGCCATACTCTCCTGATCATTCAGCTGGCATCATAAATTTGTTCTATTGATAAAACTGACCTCCATTACCTGTTTTTGGCAAATAGACAATGTTTGCACCACTATCAGGAAACTGTACCTGTTTGAACAAAAAGCTTTCACAATAAAGACTTGATACACTAAGCGTGCTGGGTTATGACTACTGCAAATATGGATACCTCACAATAAATGAATTTATTTTACAGCTAAGAATTCTTGAACTACTATATAAATTTACTTTTTTTTTTTTCAATCAGTTAGAACTAAATTTTTCACAGTATGTTTTTCATCAATAAATAAACTAAGGCATTGAGTATCCAGTGCCTTACATCTTAAGTTTTGAACTTCCTGTCAACATCAAAATCACGCTCTATGAGTGAATACAATAAATTTCTTCACTGAAAAGGTCACTGAGTTTTGGAAGAGGCTGCTTAGGGCAGTGGCTGAGTCACCATCCCTGGAGCTACTAAAAGATGAGTAGATGTGGCACTTGAGGACATGGTTTAGTGATGGCCTTGGCAGTTCTGGGCTAATGGTTGACTTGATGATCTTAAAGGCCTTTTCCAACTTAAACTATTATATGATTCTATAAATACAGGAATAAAGGGTCCTGCCTTCCAAACAACCAGTCAACCTCATATTTAAGAAATTTAAGACCTCAAGCAGACATATCTGTATTCCTCTCAATAACTGTAGTGAAGAAAATACAATGGAGTATAACTGATGCTGTTCGTCACACACACACACATACACACACACTTTGGTGAGAAGGCATGAACTGTTTATTATTAAGATCTCACTCTATTTTATAGTATTTCTACAAAGTCAGGGACAGGGGGAGAAAGTTGACACCTCTCCCCATCCCATTGGTCAAGACAACTGTCCATCAACTGCCCATAGCTCTAAGAACAGGAATGTAAACTTTCCTCGATTTAATGAAAACACTGCCTCTGCTTACAACACCCGTGCGTGAGAAACAACCTAACTATGAAAACTGTGAAACAGAAAAGAAGACTGAAAAATCAGGGCGACATATAATAACACAGTTCAACAGCACCATCTCAACTAATTATTTTCTTTCTTTTTAGGCTTCTCTGGAACACAAAATACAATATTATTCTCTTTAAGGCTTTTTTTTTTTTCCCCCCAGAGGAAAATAATGGTGTGAGAACTGTCCAGGCATTTACTATGAAAATTTGCATTGTTATCTCTTTTTATTACCGCAACGGAGCGTGCTGACAATAGACTACCAAATTACCATTTCTCATGTATTTGAAAGTAATGGAGAAAAACTAATTCAGTTAAGCTACACAGAATAAACTTGGTGCAAATTATATAACTTCTATAAACATCAGATACGCTTGATAAACTCTCACATTTGTCAAATGCCTCTATACTGAAGTGCTTGGCTTACCTGCCACTGTTTCATGAGGTCCCGAATCATTTTGGCATCCTCTAGTGTCTTTTCTTTGTGTGTAGCATCCTGCAGGACATTTGCAGTTGTCTCAGCTTCTGTAAGCCAAGCAAGGAACTTTTCGAGATCCAGGTAGAATTGCTGCAACATTCTTAGGGCTGATTCCAGAGCTGCTTCACGTTCACAAACCCTGCACAAGTAAAAATAATCAAATACAGTGCTCTTTGGAAGAGAACAAACCTTAACCATTAAATCAAAATATAATAAAGACACACTAAATATTTTTCATGTACTTTGGTAAGTTTGCTGATACATTAGCTACAGAACTTGTACAGTACGTTTGGCAGGTAGGGTTCTTTTTATATATTTTCACCTGAGAAGTAGTAAGTGGAATCCATCTGGTAGAAAACTAAGCAAAAGCTCTTTTTTTCAAAGTACTACACCTAAAATATGAACAATTGAAAATCAGAAGTAATACCCTGTTTTGTTTTAATAAAAGATTATTTTCTTTCACTACAGAGGAAATACTTGTTTATATTTAGAATTAGCAAAATAGTCACTGCATGATATGATAAATTCAATGATTAATTTTCATGACTTGAAACATTTGGAGATTGTGTTCAACACCTTGAACCCTTATAACACTTAAGTTTGTGGTGGGCTTTGTGGTTTTTTGTTTGTTTGTTTGTGTTTTTTTTTAAATTATTATTGTTTTATTTTCAATTTGAATGTAATAAGTATCAAAGATGATCTTTATCAGCTACAGGATAAAATACAATTTTTAAAGACAAAGGCTACCTTATCCTTGGGGAAGTTGTAACTTAGATTAGGAAAGAACCCTAAAGATTTCAGCAACTTTGGTGCTGAAAAAACATTAAAGCAGACCTGTGTTCTGTCAGCATTCATATGTATTGTAGGTGTCATGTATTCACTGATTGTTTTGCTTTGAACTTGAGCAAAATATGGATTTAGAAACATGAGCATCTAAGTATGACACTGTTTATTAACACAAATCTGTCGAGGTTACTTACCTATAGTATTACATGCATATTTCTTTAACACCAAAATGATACTTAAATAATTTTTTAAGCTCTAAATAATTTAAGAAAATACTTAGTAAAGTCACTTGGTAATGTGCATTACTTCAAGTGGAATGAATGCACTTTGATGCATACCTATGTTAAGTCTACACATCTGTGGTGGTCCTCACATATCTCAATAGATTTCCTGCCTAGTTATTTAGGGAGAGACTAGGATGCTAGATTCTAGCAGACACAGTTTCTCAAGTCGTAATTAATCAGAGGATGTCATGAAATTTCCAAGTGTTGATCTCTCTTTCTGATTCTGTTTCCTGTCATGTCATGGTTGTATGCCTTGGTAAGTAATGATATCACCCTAAACCCCAGTTCACTAGAGGAAGGGAGAAAAGAAAAAAACCCTGCCTCAACAAGTTTTGCCAAGTGGCACTGACTCAACATGTTTTTTTGACATGCATATAGTTATATTTCAGCAGAGGATAGTAAGAACAGAAAAAGTCAGTCAGAGTACAGGCAAGGACAACCATTACAGGAAAAAATATCCTCCCTGAGAGACTAATGTCACAAAAACTGCCATATTTCTATTATATTTTTAATCCTTTGACATCTTATTTGCTTTTCCCAACCATTTTGTTACAAAAAAAGAGACTTATTTCTCATTCAAAAACTGAGAAAGCAATTGAATGCCTCACTACAAACTCAGCCATCAATTTTTTTTTTTAAGCTTAAAAATGGACAGGATTTTCACCTCAGTTGCACCTGTTGCCGCCTACAGGAATTCCCCCCATCATGGCACTGCTTGGCCTGCATTAGAATGTGTCCCCAGGGGGCTGTCAGTAGGAAACCCTCAGCTGCAGAATAGTGAACATGATCTCTTTCCCAGCTTTACTCTACGTGGGCATAAACATGGCTTGTGGTTAGGCTACTCTTCAAATTTAAGACAACTGCAATGAAAGAATTTGTTGTTCTTTTTTTAAACTAAAAAATAATTACATAGAAATTACACCTAAATATACTAGCAATATACATTAAAAAACAGTAAGACACAGAAAATCTTTTACCTGGAAAACACTGTATTGACCTATTTACCACTTTTAGCTCAAAACCAGCATTACATTTATTCAACACAACTTGGAAATGGACTACAATTGCATGAACTAAGTGCATTTTTTTCCAGTTCTGCAGAGCACAATTCTAAAATATGCTTTATAGCATTATTCTAATTCAATTTACAGTGTGCAGCATGGTAGTTAATAGCCTTTGCAGAATCACATAAACCATTTTTTTTCCTATGCAGTTCCCTCATAATATGAAAGGCACATTTTTAACTACTGTACACCTGGATTGCTACGTATTTATATACGTAGCAATACTCTAATTATAACATTTTGCAAATACACACTGAGATTTAAAAAAAAACCCAAAATACACAAGCACAGATATGAAAAGGTACTCAAAGGGAGAGCAATTCAAAGGATTACTCAAAGTCAGAATTTGTGCTTTAGAGAAACTCTCAGATTTCATGAAAAAACACAGCATTTTATTGATCTGGGCAAAAAATGAAGTTTTATCATGAAGAATCTTCTGGCGCTTCTATGATGCACAGAAATCTTATGGTACATAATTCTTTCAGTCTACAGAAATGTGTTTCTTATCTATAAGCATACTAATACCTCCACCAGAAAATATGTAGTACTTTGCATTTTAAATTTTGGTACAGCTAACATGCAATAAACATTCAGCTACATTGATTGTTCTGCAGCATATCAATAAACTTCACTCTACTTGGCTTTCTCACTACAGAAGTATGAAGTTAGAATGAGAAAAGAAGGTCTAAACATGAAGAATAAAACAACATCAAATCTAGCATATGCAGAATTGCACAGTCATTGGGGTTAAAGAAATATGTATATTGAACAAGGCATTACTGCACAAAACCAAAATAAAGATTCTTTCTCTTTAGTCTGCATTATCCAGGTATGTTTAATTTCACAGTGAGTGCAAACAGTAAGAAATTAACATGAAGTAATCAGAACTACATTTTAATGTAAATGGAAATCTACACAGTACAAACACTACATCATACTCCTTAAATACTAAAAGATAGTAATATCTTTTAAAAATATTTTAATGGAATAATCATGATTTAATCTGTTATACTATGATATAAAAATAATCACAGAGTGTATAACCAAAACGTTCTTATTCAAGGAAGAAACACTAAAGGTGGGATTCCTCTTATTTTCATCTTGACACTCAGAGGACAGGCAAGCTGCACTCCCTCTATAAAATATGGACACAGCATTTCTGGAATTCAGTTTCTCCTCCCTTGCCTATACACATCTTTTGTACCAGATCAAGGTCAGAGTAAACTATTTCTCCTGACTAAAACAGTAAATCTGCTATAACTTGAACAATTTTAATTTTACACAAGCTTTAATTTTTTTATGTCTAAAAGTAGTCAAACTGTTCCTCAACCATCCCTGTAAATTTGATTTTTAGGAACTAGTGGTATCAGTGACAGTGGACTCATCAACTCTAGTTGTCATATGAGCTTTGTTGCAGGACAGAAATGATAATGCTCTTTTTAAGTAGATGTCATCTGAAGGCTTTGAGTTGAGGGGATAATGGTGTCATGTCAGAGGATGTGAGTCAAGAAATGTGTGAACATTTATACGGCCAGGAAGAAGTTTTTAAGGATTTAAAAAAAAAAAAAATCCACACAAAAGGAAAGTTACCAGCCTCTGTTTCAGAACAGTGCTGTCATGCTGAGAAATTTTAAAGCTAACATTTTTTAAACATAGCAGTATACAAATGTTAGTGTAGAAAAGGAAGGGGAAATTGAGTTATCTTCTCAGAATGCTCTGTGATTCTGTGATTGAAATTACTGCAGGAGTGGTTTATTCAGCACTACCCAATCCCATACAGCACAAGGAACACAGTGCTTGTGGAAGCTCTGCAAGTGTCAATATCAGATTTGTTTTCAACTGTAGTGTTTGCTACATGATTTGAAATGAATCATCCACATTTTATGAGTACCTGTGTATTTCAAATTGCAATTCTTATTCACAGTACAAGATACATTGCGAGGGTCAGTGTGTGAATCATGGTTTGAGATGCTCAGGTAAAAGGACACGCAGTAAGTACAGAGCACAAACTAACACGTTGCTGTTCCCCAGGTATTTCTTTAAGAGCAATAAAAGTAAAGCAACTCTGTATCATTCAGTGTTCAATAGATCATTAAATCACCCTTGCATCTGCAGACTGTAGTGATCTAAAGTTATCTCACTGAGATATAAAATAAAATATCCTGGACTACTGGCTGACAAAGCATCAGGAAATGATTTTACTTCTATAGTTCACGTGGCTCTCTCTCTGTAATTGTATTTTCACTTTTCTAACAGTACAATTCCGTACAATAAAAAAGCAAAATTTAAAAAGTCACTTGAATTTCCTATATTCAGCCAACTATCACAGAGAATTTGAACTACAGGCATCTTCCTGTTAATGCTGGAAAAAGATTGCACCTTTTTCATGAGGTTTATATTCCTTCTACCAATATCAAAAAGGAACAAATGAAAAGCTTTATTGGAATATTTAATTTTTACTGCTAAATAATTTTAAGCTCTCACTGGTAACTCTTCTCCAGCTGCTTTAACTTGGACTGATAAAGAACCCATTAAAGAGGCAGAATAATTTAACCCCAGATAAAGTTGGAACACAAAGAGATATCACTGATACTAAAATTAAATTCTTAAAATAACTAATATTGATATAATTTTGACGTGCAAATTCAAAATAAATCATATTCATTAATTTTGAGACTGCTGGTTCGAGGAACTTTCTTTCAGAATCTAGGTACTATATCCTACAGTGCCAGTTAAAGTTACTAATACATGCTAGTAAGTGATGAATGCGCAGATTAACTCTGCAATGCCTGATACGATATTCAGTGGGGAAAACTATGTTGAGACAGCATTTTAAGTACTGCTTTCCTGTGTTTCTCTGAATGTTAACTAGCTTAACACATGGGAAGGTACACTTCGGATTTTTCCAGTAAGACTTCTGCATAAACGTAACTTTTAGTTTGACCATCTGAACAGAGGCACTAGGTTTTGTCTGCTGTAGATCACTGGCATGTGGATGTGGATATAAATTTTTTGAGTGATCTTTTTATATGCAAACTTTTGTCCTACTATCAGTATTTTGTCTGGCTTGTTGGAAAATGTTCTTAACCAAGTAGATCCTATAGTACTGGAGATTGCTCACCTGCGTGCAACTGTACCTCTGAAATAATTTTGTTGCAAATGTCTAGAAAGCCTCAAATTGTAACAAAACTTAGAGCTACGGCATCAGCATCCAAACCACTTGAGATCAGCATTCACACATAGCTGACACGTCCACAGGCCCTTATCCTCTCATTATTCTGAGTGAGGAAGCAGGAAAGCTTTGGTGCGCTGGTACAGAATTTTGCACTCCGAAGACAGGTTTGGGAATTGTCTGGGTATCAGTCAGCAGGTGGTGAGCAATTGTATTGTGCTTCACTTGGCTCTCTTGGGTTCTGTTACTCTCTCTCTCCTTATAGTTACAATTAATATTAATATTTGGAGCATATTTAGTATAATCACCACCCCCCCCCCACCCCTCCAATTATTAAATTGTTCATATCTCAACCCAGGAGATTTATCTTTTCTTTCCAATTCTTCTCCCTGCTGTAGGGAAGTGAGCAAGTGGTACTGAGTTGCTGGCTGGGGTTAGACCTTGATGGTGCAATACTTCTCTCTGTCTTACATTAATTTCTCAGCAACCTGATCTACTGCCTGAGAGCTGACTTGGTGTCTTCAGATAAGCCGAAGGGCATCTCTGTCTTGGCTGTACTATCCATATTTATAACAAACAAATGACCAGTGATATAATTTTAAATTCCAGATGTAACTGGGCATACAGAGAGATTAAGTGCAACAGCTGGTCCAAAATGAACACACAAAGGCAGCTCTGCTGATTCTCTTTACTTCTGCAGGAAGGAAGAACATAAGTCCTCTATGTCCCATGCTCTGATTGGAACTCAGGATATCTTCATATAGACAAAGTCATGCTTTTTCTCTGGACATCACACTTTCCTAAATGACAATACTTTCTTCAGATACGAAAATCAGAACATTCTAAAACATCTCCTGATCATAGTCATAAGCCCACAGTTTGTATTTTTAAAAAAATCCGTTGAAACAAAGGGGGGAATGGTTCAATGAACAGTTACTCACTCTACTAAGCAAGTTGTTTTTCCTGAAAAGTTTTTGTATTATAAATCTCTTCAAAACAAGAAAATATATTTCTGGTGTTTCTGTACTTAGGAAAATGGGTGCAGCAAGAGAGAGGAAGTGATTTCTTTTGCTACTATTCATTGGCTGGCTTGTTTCTAGTCTTATACCTCTCACAGACCTTTTTGAAATAGCCAGGACTTGTATGAAAATAAGAAAAATCGTCAACCCCTCTCCCAGCATTTTCCTCTGAACTGCTTTGTTTGTTATCAAAGATACTAAATCAATTTGAAGACATATTTTTGAATTTAGATCGTTTGTCCCATATATTTCTTTTAAAGCACAATAGATATTGAATAGCAAAAAGAGAAAAAAATCCCCACCCCAAACCCTGCATTTATCCATAAAGTTTCAGATCAGCCTTGGATATTAATCTCCCATCTGTTCTACATAATTTTTTGTGAGATTGATAAGAGTTCTAAAAACAAAGGAAATATCACCCCCTGAGGAACAAAATCACATATATGGACTCCTGTATAGGACCTTTAAACAATCCCTTTTTAATTAAGCATCTAACAACATAAGCATAAAGGGATCTGTGTTACTCTGTAGGAAAACTTCTCATGAACCCTTTAAAAAATAATTTCTGTCTCTTCTTATACTCTATTCAATTCTGGCATCCTACATTCCTAAACTGCCTCTTAATGGGATAAAAAAGGGAGAGAGAGTTAAAGGGAATGTTTTCTAACAGGCTTTTCTTGCTGCCATCACTTTAGTCTCTTTTCCCCAGCTTGCCTCGGCATAGGTTATGAATATAAAAAAAAAATTAGGGTACATCTTCTCTATGTTCATCATAACCATAGATTATCACACTTACATGGTGAGCTACAGAACAATCACTAATGAAACTAAAAGGGATTCCTCTGTAATTGCAATCAATTACAGGTCATCTTCTATGCTATTGAAAACAGTTTATGTTTACTTGTGATTTTTAATCCCCTGATAAATTTTCATTATAGTCAATAATTTTCCAGAGAGTAAATCATAACTGTTACCAGGTTAAAGAGAAAGGAATCTGAACAACACTCAACAATCACAGATATAAGAGCTATAATTAAAAATTATTTATAGACACAGAATAGTATTCTGATTAATTCACTCCAGAGGCTTTTCTAAATAGTCCTCAATCAAAATTTTAAGGAAGTATATTAAACCATTAAATAAGTTATTAAAAAAAAAAAAAGGAATGAAAAAAAAGACAAAAAAAAATTAACAGAACAAACAACCCAGCAACCCCCTCCCCTCAGTTCTCTGAACTCACTGAACAGATTCCAGTCTAATCCATGTATAATTCAAGCAATGCCCCAATAAGAGATGGGAAGACAATATTTAACAATTCTGTTACTCCCATTGAAGAGAGAAGGCAGAAGAAGAATAAATCCTAAAATCAAAACTTAAACCAAACAGACAAAACAAGTCTCTTCTGCTACCAAAAGAAACAAAACTATTCTTATTCTGTTTGTCTTCTTCATACTTCATGGTCTATAATACGTAGAATTAAGTTTTTTCTTGCATTCCAAAACATGTCATTCTTCTAAAATTCCAAGGCAGTCAACAATACCATTTAATAAACAGCATATTAATTACTCAGATGCAATTTAGTAAGATAAAATCTTTGCTTTCTAAGACAGTGAAGTATAATTAAAACTGATTATGAAATTAATTATATTCTAAAGGCACTTGTTTTCTTAGCCTTACTGCAGAAACAACTAGATTTAATAAGACTGTGAAATGTAATACACTGATGGCATTACGTGAAATCAATTAGGGCTCACAAAGGATACTATTAAACTGTTAGTGTAGTTTTCATTTGGAGCATCAGCCTCTGAGGGCTGAACTCCATGGCCTAGCAAAAAAAAAGCGATTTGCTACCATGCAAGAGAGAGAAGCCTCAATTCCCAGGCTGGAAAACTTGTCTGGCAGCACTTACAGCTCTTATTGTACCATGCTTCATATTAAATAACACCAAATAAACACTTAGATAAACACACACATTATTTTTTCTCTTCTAAAACATGGGCCTCAAGTAGTACTCATATTACACAGAGATGCTGACAGATCAGACTGACTCAATATATTTTAAAACATGTATTCTGTCAACATATTTTAAGAAGCATAAAATGATAACCAGAAAAAAAACCGAAAAAACAGCTCTGTAGAATTCAGACCAGAAGCAGCTGGTAACCAAAACTAGTTAGCATTTGAGAAAAAAGGAAAGAAGGCAGCCTGCCTACTGCCTCTTATATTTATAGAATCTAATAATTAAAAAAAAAAATTAGTTGCAAAGAACTACTCCATACCTTATACATTTATTTTTTACTCCTCAGGAGGTTTCAGATTCCAACAGAAAACTGAAATATAGAATAAGTTTTCCACTATAATAATCTGCTTAAAATAGATCTGCTCCAGAAAGATGGTAAAACATCAGGAACTACAACCAGAGGTAATATGAGAATATAGAGAAATACTCATAATTTATTATTATGCCTATTCAATAACATGGAAAGAAACTACAGCTCTAGTTCTGTTGCTCAGGGTCATGAAAATATAAATAAATAATTAAGTGGTGAATTTCCAGAGTCCAGTTCAGCAAATTCAGATGGTGTTCAACTCTCAGTTCAACAGAACTTCAGTATGTGTTTGGTGCAAAAGTCTTACAGAGAACATCCTAACTCCACTGAGGATGAATGGCTAACCTTCAGCTGACTTTAAAGGGAACAGCATGTTCTCTGATAGTTCTACCACAATTCTTTTTTGGATGAATTTCAAAGACAAAAAATTCTTAGCAGAAGAAATCATAACCCTTCAAACAACTATTCTGGACCATTTAACAGAGTGGAGAGAGAATAAATACACCAAAACTAAGTGTGGGAGTCAGGAAGTCTGACTGGCCTGGTATGAAGAGACAAGACAAAAATGCATATACCTGAAGCTTCGTGTGCTCACAGGCAATTCTGGCAGAGTCATCCCAATCTTTCTCTTAAATAGTGCATGATTTGCAATGTTTCCTTCCTTCTTAATGATTTTTGAAACAGTTATCAGGTGTTTACTTCAAAAAGATTCTTGATTTGGCTTGAGAGCTATCATTTTGTACTCACTGCCATGCAAGTATCTTCTATATATTACAGATTATTTATCCAACTTTTGAGGAGATGCATTTCTTTTCCCTAACATGTCTACCTGTTCTCAAACTGCTTTCCAAATTTTAATCATGGAAATGAACACGTAACTGATGCATTCATCAGTTTAACGGGTAATTCAGCTTTACTTCAGCTTATGCAAAGAAATCCATAAAGTATATCATAACCTCTTAACAAGCAGCTATTTGAGAAGCAAGTCGAGGATGCAAAGTTTTGTTACAGAAACCTCTTGAATAAAACAAAACTGAGATTGAGGGTATATAATGCAGTCAATGGCAATAATATTCAAACCTGAGCATTAGGAGCATTTTCCAAGAGAGTAGTAAAAGGTGGTATTAAGTGCAGTAATGAACCACTGGGAAAAAGCTGTGAAGAGCAAAATGGCAAATTTATTCACATTAGTCAAACCCAGAAGAATTTGAGTAATTCCAAATGGAAAAAATCTTCAGCAATATGATAGCGGAGAGATTCAATAGATGTGTTCAAAACAACAGACACTACAAGGAATATTTAAACGCAGTATAATCTGTCAGGCTCTGAACTAGCTGTAGCCTTGAGGAAATTCAGTATTTTAAATCAAGACCAACAGCTTAATGAAGGTTTCAATACATAGCATCTGAAAGATAGTAAAAATGAAAGGAATAACTATTTATGTCCATCTTTAACTCACTCTCCTGAGCCTGGGCTGGGTAGCTTGTCCCAACCAGCAGAAAAGAGAGTAGTATCAGACATAAAAGCAGTGACATGACGGGAATACAAATTTAGCTAAAGCAAAATTCAGTAAGTACATTCCATACTTCTACTTCTATTTTCCCCAACATGAAAAGAAATAAGAGTGACAAATGTCCACAGCTCCAAGAGGTCAGCACAATATAAAAAGGAAGGATGTCACCAAAGGCAGATCTGAACTATGATTTTTTAGTGCCATCTTATTTCACAAGTGTATTCTGCTGGTATTTCCACAGGAAAAAAAAGAGCGGACAAACACTGGAAGAGCTGCCTCCCATCCCTTGGAGTAAATCTTCACTGAAAAACTTACAGGTAAACTACCTCAAAAATAAATCTAACTTCTTGGAATAAGTAAAGTATATGGTTCATCAACTGCTAGTAATTAATTAACATAGCTGAAGCATAAACCTCAGACATGCTTCAAGTGACAAAAACTCACGGAACTTTTAGAACTGTTTACCACTACTAGTAAGAAACAGTGTCATGTTTTTCAGATTTTAAGGCTGTGGGATACAGAAAATGCATCCAAGTTAGATTTAAAAAATCCCAGCACTAAATTAGACTCTAACTTGAGGTGAATGAAAAAAGAAATATATAAGATATAAGAAAAAAAAAAGAAAATAAGGACAATATCAAACATATAACACTACCAAGATAAAATGCAGAAAGTGGGAACTGGGTGTTTGCAAGCTTGGCCCTTTAGGCACTTCACAAAATGTTGCTTTTACCATACACTGTATCAATTAAACAAATGGAATCTCATAAACACAGGGCACATTTTAAACAGATAAAAATAATATCATGAAATGGACTCACACAATGCATTACCACAAGGATCTACTTGTGGTTCTTAAGCAGATTTTTCTCAGATATGTAATTGATTATGTATCGTACACAAAGGAAGAACCTGAAGAAATGCCAGCTAGTGTGATAGTTCCAAGAGCTATTATTTCTTATCATTTGCAGAAGATAATATTTTTTTATAGTTTGCAGGAGATTCTTAGTACTCTACATTTCTTAAATTTGTCAGGGAATTGTAAGAGGTCAGTTAAGTTTGGGGTATTGGTCAAAATGTAATTGATATTGGATGACAACATGAACATACAACATAATATTTACCCTTTCACAAACTCCTCACTTACTTACTGTTTCCCATTTTTATTAAAATGTATCAATCAGATACACCATAAAGTCTCTGTCCTCAAGTGGGATCTCACTTCTCCTCAGGGATTTCTCACCATGCCTAATTTGGGACACGCAAGAAAACCACATTGCTACTTCTACTGCTCTCCAGTCTGCCTCCTGTGTTGCCACTTCCCCAGATTGCTGCCTGGGTAACAGGAGTCATGACCAGACAATCAGCCTCTTGTGCCACTGATCCTTATCAGGAATAACAGGGACTCGTTATTTGTTGATTTATTTGTGACTTTATATAAAAACATGTGATTGAAATTTCAGTCATAGCTAAACAACAGCCACACAAAAAAGGCAAGCACTGCCGTTGTCAGCTTGACACGTTTGGTGGTAACTTCCAATGAGAGACTAAGCATTTAATAGCAGACTGAATTATCCTCAGTTTCAAGCATGACTGACATGCCAGTGAAGGGAAATCTTAAACTGCCTGCACAGCAGATGAAGAAATACAAAAATGCAAGGAAAACACCAGGGGAAAAAAAAAAAAAAAGCCATCACAAGAATAACAATGCAAACAAAACATGACAACTAAGGTCAAATTCCTTTTCCTGGCACTCTAGTGCATCAGCGTTATTAATTTCTGTTCAGTTTGTTTTAAAGGACATGAAGCCTGATAAGAAGTCTATTGAGGGGACTGGAAAGACATTAATTTCTTCTATGAGCTTTGGAAGAGCGCAATAATCAGTTTGTTATAGTTTGTTAATTTATCTACAGATTAATAGGAAATAAATTTGAGGTTAGACTTTCAGGGCACAGAGCATTAGCTTCTGTTCTTGTTCAAACAGAAACTAAAATTTTCTAGTTACTTCAGAAAATCTCACCTTTAGGAGAAAGAACAACACATTTGTCTTGATTTTCTAATGGGATGGGAACAAAAATTGACATTTCTGTTCTTCCACAAATCAAACCTATTCTTCCTTAGTACCTTGCTCCTCCTTCATCTCCTGCATGTGCAAAAGAGGAATATTTCTGAAATAGAGCATTTCTTTGATATGCCCACATTAAGCTTCAGTTATGATTCAAGTGTGGCCAAAAAAATGCTCTCCCTTTAGAATTCTGTTCCATAAACTATTTAATGATTTTGTCCAGTTGAATCTCCTTTTAACACCAGAACTGTCCTAATTTTCAACAGAAAGGAGTAAAGAGCATATAACACACAGTAACTATGAGAAAAGAAACAGAATTTCATTTTAATCAAGACCAGAATAAAAACCAAGAATGAGGAAAAAAAAGGAAGTGAAATAGCAAGTGTCTGAGCAGTTAGGAATGCTCTTCTAAATGCGTTTCCTGCTTAGTTTCTGTTGGTAACTTGCTAACACTACTGGAAACTGGCCTCACTGCATGATACCAGTCTTACTCTCCTTTTTAGTTGTGTACAATTAAATCATTAACACTGGATTACAGTTAGAGCATGGTGCTAGTAACACCAAGGTCGTGGGTTCCATCTATGTATGGGCCATTCCCTTAAGAGATGGACTGGATGATCTGTGTGAGTACCATACCTCAGAATATTCTGTGATTTAAAACTCAAAACAACTAAGCTCTCAATGAGCTGAATTAATGATGTCTAGAAATCTGAGCAAATCCTTTGGAACGAACAAAAACCAGCCATTTAATTTAAAGACAGCAACATTTTCTGCTGTGAGGACATTTTTGTTGGTCTCTGGGATGACTTAGCAGACCCACAGATGATCTATTGCCTTTCTGGAAGAGATAAAGGTGCTAGACTATATATACATTCAAGTGGTGGGAAAATTTAGTTTCTTTAGACTCATGCTAAAACTTTTAAAAAACTCAAATCCCCGAAGTCACAAGGTTCTGCAGATCCTTTTGTCAAATACTGCATTTCTGATGCTACTCTCTCCTGAAATAACGCAAGAACTCTTTCCTTTTTAAAATTGTAAAAGACTTTCTCAAAAATCACAGGAATATGTTCGCAAAGGTGGAAATGATGAATCACACAGTATTCTGGGTAACATTGCCTTTTCAGTGCATCCTACCAGCATTTTGAAAAGATGTCCAAGATTATCCTCTCAAAACTTAAACCAAAAACATTCACTACCACCAACTGAATTCTCATCTTGGATCTGATGTCAGCACTGCACAAAAAAGTGCTGTCAGTTTAGTGGAGAACTAAGATAAATCTAAAATATAAGTAGCTAAGATGACTTCTAGATCTCCTGATTATATGAGCTTCATCTGACAGCTTCATTTACTTCTTTTTACAATTTTTTTCTTATGCGTGATGAAATGTCATAATTCTGAGGGATATCAGGAAGAAAAAATAGCAAATTATTGTTAACTGATGTCATTGCTGATAAGACTGATATTATATTTTGTACCTAAATATTTGCTTGAGATTGTAGGCAGTTAGTAGAATGTCTTTCAAATACATTACCTCTCTTTTATCTATTATCATAAAATAATTCCTCTGCACCAAATGGTTTTTTAGATGTGCTTTTAAAAATGGATATATTAAGAAATAAGTAAAACATAAATCAAAAAACATAAATTAAAATCAAATCATCTAAACCTTACCATTCTCACCCTTCCTATAGCCCTTGTCTGAGGATTTAAAATAAAGGTAGGAGAATGGAACAAAAAAAGCAAAAAATACTTAAATCTCTTTTAGGAAAACACCTCTTAGGTAACTTGAAAGACATCCATATTCTAAACACAGAAGGCTTAACATTTTTTATCACAAGCAGCAAATATAGAGGTTTTCTTTAGAGTTTTCTAACTCTGCTGGAGAGTAATTTCTGAGAAGTTTGGAGTGCTTTACTAACAAAATAGTTTAATGAAAATGAAAGGCTTCTTATGCCCACTTCTCTAATAAGACAGACATGAGGACCTCATATAAAATTCAGACTTTTCAGAATAGTCAACAGATTAAATGCTTTTTTGAAAACTTCGTCTGCTTTTTCAAAATAATAGTCAACAGATATATATTAATTCTTCAGAATAAACATCTTGACATACAAAATTATTTCATCATTGACATAATCTCAACTGTGGTACCTCAGATTGCAGAGATTCACTTTCTTTTAGTGTGACCACTTTCACTGATGAAGTAAAAGTACTTAAATCCTTAAAGATTTCATACCAAGAGAAGTTCTCAAAGGCAACATCTGACAAACATCTAGACTGAGAATTTCTTCTTTAAATAGGTACCAGTTGTTGTAGGCAAAAAAGATAAATGTATTATCAGCATCTCTCACAAAACAAAAGAATTGTCCTATAATTACAATATTTTCTACCAGACTTTGCAATTTTAAATTAGAATCCATTGCTAAACTGGTGTAAATAACAAACTTCAGCATGACAAGCCTGTTGTAAAAGAAGCAGTCTCTCTTCATGTCTACTTTCTTTGAACCTGGCAAAATTATATTGAAAACCTATCAAAAAATCACCACAGCATGATGATAAAAATGAAAATTACTATAGTATCTTTTTGGGGGGACAAAATAAATTTACATCAGAAAATGACATCTTTCATCTTCATTTAAAGTCACATTTGCAAGGATTTCTTGCTCACACCCCCATGAATGCAGCTCTATAGCCAGGACAACAACTGCGGGCACAGATGTGTAAACAGACTTCTCATGTAAACAAGATTCCATGGCCACCAAGTGTGGCTGCACAGAGAATTTTTGGAGCTGCTCATGCTCATGGTTCTATACAGATTTTAGGAATGTGAACCAAGCTTCAAAACAGCAGGAGAATGGAAAGGATGAGTTTGCTTGGAGACTGTGAATTCTTTGCTGCTTGACTTGAGCAGTCCAAGCCAAAATGAGCAAATAACCTTTTCAGAGATGGCTCCTAGATACAGCCTAGATACTGGAACCAACTATGAATCTTCAGTATAACTCAATAAAATTCACACTTCTGGCTGCTGCTGCTCTGTAAATGCAGTTTTTCTCACCCAGACTGCAATATAACTGCAAAGCAAATGTGATTAGTTCCACAAGTAACATAAAGTAGTGTAAGAACAGATACATTATACTAAGAAAACCAATCTCCACCAGAATGACTGAGCTCTTCTTGGACAGATAACAAAATTATACAAACAAAATTCATGCGCAGACAAAAGTTACGCTCCAATCTTTGTATCTTTATAACAAGTAACAGCTGATTAGGAGTAGTTTGCTGCTGAAAGACCAAATCCAGATTATGACCTTTTTCACACTTAGAATTACTATTTTATCATGCATTTACATATGAAGGAGATATGCACCATATTTTTGTACTCTTTATGTCTTTAGTTTGTTTGACCACTTACACTGTATACTGTCCAGCTGATATGCAGAACCAAGGTGTTTATACAACAGGCTGCATTACAGAACTATCAGCATTCTTAGCTAAACATGGGAACTGGTACCTCAGGTCTTTCAAACACGTTTAGAAAAACATCTCCTTGCCTCTCCTTACACTGATTTTTCACTGTTCGTACCTTGTAGTGGGGAAAAGAAAGTTACTTTTTTTTGTTTAGATTGTGGTGTGTCCTCTATATAGTCTCAGGAGCCAAAAAAGCATCATGAGCAGTGAAAGCTCCCAGCACCTACTGTGTGGCCTGCGCTCCATTGAGCTTGGCCCTAGGGTGATGTGAATATTTGAAGATGTCTATTACACAGGGGTGGTTTGGAGTTCTAAACAATTCTGAGATTATGTTATACAATTATTTTCATAATAGACACTCAATTTAAGAAAGATCTAAGTCCATTTTTAGCTTAATATTTAAGCTAATGATATTCAACACAT
This sequence comes from Donacobius atricapilla, assembly GCA_013397315.1. Taxonomy (NCBI): domain Eukaryota; kingdom Metazoa; phylum Chordata; class Aves; order Passeriformes; family Mimidae; genus Donacobius; species Donacobius atricapilla. Next base: position 234,249 of record WBMY01004625.1, read on the forward strand.
TTAGTAGATTCACAGGAAAGGAAACTACAAGCAACTTGATATTTTTACATGGTAATTCACATAAGAAGTGAAGTAACATAATACTACCATAACAAGCATTTTTTTATATAGCAATTTTCTAATGGTTGTTTCTACCACTGCCCTTTTTCCCCTCTTAGGAAAACTTCAGTTCATCTGTTAGATTTATTTTTGTTATTGCAAGTAATAGAAATCACTTTCTCTTTAATTGCTTCAGTTTAAATAATATGGCTATTTCTTGGAAAGTCAGTGCTTCTAAAGAAGAGGCCTGTTTACAAGTCAGTCTGGCTCTCGCCCAAGTGATCAGTTCATGTGCTTTTTAGTGTATTTTTGCAGTATCAACAAAAGTAAAAATTAAAAAGTGTCAAGCAAAAAAAAGGGAAACAACCATCAAGCATTCACCAGCTTGTCTCTTAAAGGGCTTAGAGAGGTACTGGTTATAGCTCAATGTTATAAAGCACAACAGTAAGGCAAAGGGTAAACACACAGCAATCAGCTCCAAATCTACTTAAGCAAAACAAAATACAAACTAGCAGATGTTGCCTTAATGACTGAAGCACTTGCCTTGGCAACTATTACCAACAGGCAAAGTGGAATTTTACTACTGCTTGCCTGCCTGTTGTCTTAGTAAACTGGCTATGGAAAAGCAGGTTTCACACTGTTTTTTACACTGACATACAATTCTGACATTAATGACAGGTTTACGGAAAACCGATTCAAAACAATGTAAGCAACTCATAGATTCAATTTTTAATAGAAAATATTCACAAAATATTTAGGCCAGTTAACTCAGCAATATATAGAGAGAAAGCAAAATCTTCAGCTGAGTATTTCCTCTTGGCACTTAAGATATGCATAAAAAGTGATAAAACTGCATGTAAAATCCTGGAGAAATGGTAAAAGAACATAGTTTGGAGCCTATTTCTACTACCACTGTGAAGTGACCAAGTCATTGGAGCAGTATTCATTGTCTAGATGAAAACAACACACGCAGTAATATCTGAAATCATTGCATTTAGATCTGAGTGGAAACTAGCCTTTCTTGAAGACTGTGACAAAACAATTCACATCTCTTTTCTACTGAGTAAATATTCTCTTACAGTTCAAAAGATCCCCAAAACCATAACACCCTTCCCTTTTTTATATTTCACTATGCAATAACCTGAAAGCTGAAGAGTTGAAGCATAGAAGAAGGGAAAAAAATCCAAAGTGAACACCTCCCCAAAAAACCAGAATTGGCATTTAAGTCATCCAAAGGCCATGGATTTCATTATCTCTTTCCACAGGGCTGTTTAACAAAGGAATCACAGAATCATATAGGTTGGAAAAGACCTCTGAGATCAAGTCAAACCCCTAACCCACTGCGTCCAAACCCACCTCTAAACCATGCCCCTAAGTCTCACGTGCACGTGGCTATAAATTCCTCCAGAAATCTAGGACAGTTTTTCAAGACCTCACTCAGGAGCTGGTGCATGAGCAAAATGCCTGACTAGTGCTTCAAAGAAACCTAAAAAAGAAAATCTTCCAAGTAAAAGTCTTATGCTCACTTGATGCCTTAGTAGGTCCATATTTATCAATGTCTCACAAAAGACTGACAAAAATGTGATCCACCCTTACAGAAGCTTATCAACTGCTGTTTGCAGAATGCTTCTTTTTCAAGTTCACAAATCATGAGAAGTGTCACAAAAGTTGCATACAAAACACTAAATTAAAAATATATTAGAAATGTAACAACATCATATGATCAAAACCTAGGATACTCGTTTCACAGTTCTTATTTATTCCTATCCTTTTGTACTTCTTAAAGGGAAATGTCAACTCAGTCACCTAAGCAGGTCTCTTCTTAGACATAAAATATTTACTTTTGTAACTCATCTAACATGCCTGTGCATTTTATAGAAGCTTGCAAGGAATGTGTTTTGAAGAATTTGTACTCTCTCTTAGCTCAGTACTCATCAGAGTCCATCCAAGAATGGCAATTCTCACCTTTGGACAACATTAGAAACGCCTGGGCTTGTGCCTGAGGCATTAACAGATTTAAAAATGTACCCTTAGCTACAATTAATACATAGCAGCCACGCCAGCTGCACACATAACCTGGACTTCTCACCAAGCAGGAGTTGTGGTGCTAAATACAGACAAAAGCACTTTCCTTTGGTTCTCACATCTAATCCTTTTGAGCTGTTGATTGTATCTACTCATGGGGAATGGTTTAGAACATTAGACTCCCAGCCTTTCTCATCCAGCAATAAACTGTCCCCCCAAACTCCTTCTCAGGACACAGTGAGCAAAACTATTACATAAAAATACAGCTACTACTGAAAAAAATAAAATGGCTATTACTATATAACAGGAGAAATCCAAGGAGGTGTAAATGGAATGTTTATGCTAAAATCTCAGTTAAAAATAAAAAAGCTTTCAAATTATTGTGCGCCTTTCTTTTAGTGGACATCAAGAGTATCCCTTCTCTCGTTTGAACAGAGTCTTAAGTGAGTTGTAAGTTTGCTTCAGAAAAATACTACTAAAGTGACTCATTCATACAAACATCAAACTAAACAAAAAAGTGACATTAAACTTCTGTAGTCATCAGTGATTTAAGTAACTGCTATTATGCAAGAAGATCTACAAGATCTTCAAGTATGCAAGAATTTACTGCATATTTAGCTAAACTGACTTCTCTGACCTTGTTCATAGACTTTAATTAAAAACATGTTAAGATCTAATTCATTTATAGTTTCAGTTATAAAGGTTAATCCAAGACACTGATTAAAACAACTTTCATATAATTTTTACATATCTAGTCTTATGTGCAAAGATTTGAAACTCTTTTATTACTATAAAGAAAGTAATTTTTACTGCAATATATTATAATCTTATAGATTGCATATTGGATGATTCACAATTTGTTGGCAATCTGCAAAAAAAAAAAATTTGTTTTTAATAAGAAATCGGTATCTAAATCAAACACTGAAAGACTGAGAAATGTAATAAAGAATGTGGTCAAGGATTTAATAAAAACTTTCTTGACTAGAGATTTACTTCAAAGATACAGGATAACATTTCTACTTTGAACCTGCTTCAACAGGATACGTCTGTCATTTTCAGATTTGGTTTTTGAGCCAGAATAGCTATTGTGGTTGTGATGTGGAGATAGTACAGATATACAAAATAATTTTAAATACTTGAAATATAACCTATCAGCTTAAGTTTGTTGACAACTGTTTATAGCAGAGGAAAATTGGCAGGAAGATGTATTTTATTTGCAATAATCAAATGTTATTCTAAAGATATATTTCCAACATATTCTACAGAAGAGTCATGATCACTACAGTCATGTCATTTGAAAAAGTTACATCTTCTATAATCTCTAACCACAGCTGGACAATGAAGGTTAATGGAGAGTAACAACAAATCTAATAGCAGAATTTATATCCTACCTTTTATTAATGGCAGCCCACGATGCATTAATGCTATCTGTCATCAGTTGTACATTCCTGGTGTCATCTGCTGAATAATCACGGAGCAGCTTAAGAGCCATGTCATTTGCCACATCTACATTTATTTGCCATTGTCGTATTTCTTTTGAAAATTGCTGAAGTAGAAAGAGAAAGAAAGAATTATCCTCAGAGCAACATAAAATGATCACATACACTGTATGATTATTAGAAAAGGAGCTGGATATCTTACACCATCTGTATAAAAAGAAAGAAAAAAGAAAAAAAATACTTCCTCAGATTTACTGGAAATGAAAATCAGTCTTTCCAAATGTTTTAAATTCTTTCAGTCATAAGACCACAGGACTACTTCTAAACTCTGAGAGGACCAAGCAACCAACTTCTAAATGCTGGAAAAGACATGACAGCTCAAACTGATAGCCACTGATTAGAATGCTGATTATTGTTTTCTGACACACAAATAGATGGATGCATTATTATGCATTATGGAAACTATGATTATTTGTGACATTGAATACTGAGGTAGAAAATAAAGTGTAATCATACATTCTGACTAATTTTCTTTTTTTACACTGTGAAATAATACTGTTTTGGACAATTAGTGCCTGTGCTTTCAGGTTGGTTTGTTTTTTTTTTTTTTTAATTTAGTTCATTTCAGCAAATTGTTTATGTGATTAGTGCCATCTACTGGAACAGCACTAAATCTTCAATACAGCAAAAATCTACTGGTAAACCTATCCATATCTTTATAATGTTAATTTATGCTTAATACCAAAAAGCTTTTTAAATTTTTGTCATTCATTGTTTCCCCATTTCCTCTCCACTTTCTCTTCTCTTTTCTTTCTTCTCTCTGCTCCACCTAGGCCAGCTGCCTCACTGCAGAAGCAAGCCAGTAAATCCAGAGCAGTCACTCAGCCAGCAGCCAGCTCCCATGCATCTTTCCTGTTAGTCTTTCTCTCAGAGCAAATTTCCATATAAATGCACTGAAGCTGCATATTTAATCCGTAATGTGTAACAACAAAATGAAAGAGCAAAGTTAATTGATTGCCTACTTGTACTTCTGTACTAAACAGACTCCAACTAGCCAATAAAATGGACAATACAAGTTGAAAAACAGTTTGGGGTTGTAAATAGAAATAGTAAGTTGCATGTAAACATTTGAAGTTATTGACAAAAACCAGCAAGACTCGACTGTCTTTATTGTTGTGCTTTAATACACACATTGGGAAATGCCTGTGAAGAAAAAAATAGCTTTTTTCCCTTCATTCTCCCAAAGTAGTATTCCTTTTGAAATCTTGTTTTGACTCAGATACAGAATTCTTCACATAGAGCTGAACTTACACATAATCCCCAGTGAAAGAGTCTAAATTCTAAATAAAAATAAATAAATGTTAAATAATTTATGCATTTATATTTCAATCTCAGAAGATCTGTGAACTGATTTTGATTAAGACTAGGACTAAAATATACTTGCTCTTTGAATACAGTCCAAATGGAGGGTTTTTTTTTTTTGGGGGGGGGAGGGTTTTCAATTTTCCCCCCACTCTTATCTGTTAAAAGGCTACTTCAGCACCTCTAGGTTCTCCCCATAATTTAAAACCGAAAACAGGCAATTCCCTCATTTCCTCTGCTATTCCTTCATCGGGGGAGATCACTCTGTTAGTGTGAACCAGACAGCCTCAGGTACTACTACAGCACCTTGTATTGAACATGGGATCCTTTTTCTACCAATCTAACATTAGGAGGAGCCTACAAACCCCTAATCCTGAAAACCATCTGAATATTTTACAATTAAGCTCACCTAAGATGAAGCTGTCTAGAAAATTTTTAAAAAAAATTTGTCTTTGCTAAGTAAGGAGAGCTAGACAGGAGAGGTAATAATTTTGTGGAAAACACTACTGGAAAACACACTTCTTTGAGGAAGATACAGGCAGGTGGTTGTTTTGGAAACAGTCTGCCAATTGAGCTCCTTCTCTGCCAGAATGATATAAAATAAATATATAAATTGCAATATTTACATAAATATTATATATATATATATATATACAAAATACTAAATAGTAAATAAATTCTACAGTAATTACCATTTCAGTTTTGTAGATATTATATAGCAAGTATCTATTCTACATTTAGGTCTATCCATCTTTTTTTACCCCACCTTTCTCTTTGTTTAAAATTACACAGGCATGCAGGTAATTTTTATTCTCAGCCAAAGAATCACAGCAGACTGGCTGTCCACTGCTGTACATAGAAAAGTTACCATAACATTTTGCTTGCATTGTAAATTAATGGTCTGTAAACTTTACTTGGAAAATAAGATCTTATTTCCCAGACCCATGTGAATAAAATTGACCTTCGAAAAGATTTGAAACCCTGTTTTATAATTAAAAAATGGGAAGATCCATTACAAGGTTATTTCCAAAAGTGTTGTTTTCACCATTAAATTCAACATTAATCCATTAAATTCCTGACACTACAACACTAGGTCGTCACTCAGGAAAGAAATGATGAATATAGAGAGCTTTAGTGACGGAAACAATTTGTATTTTCTGTTTTACTGGAAGTTGATGTGTAATTTTTCAACAGCTTTGAGGAGTGCAAGCTTCAGCTTTGCTGAAGACACCGAGAACAAAATATTACAAATTTTACCTGGGTACAATGTTTTATGGGTACAAGTTTTCCTGTCTACCCCAGCAGAGGCCCATTAACTGCTCTCCTACACGACTGCAATGTGTACTTCAGAATTACATTCATGGCATTCTTTTTTTTCCCTCTCTTTTCCATTTTATGTATTTAGGCCTCCTTTATCTTTTAGCTACTTAAGGTCACGTTTGTTACTTTTTTCTTCTTCAAAGGAAAATGCTACATTACCTTAATTTCTTTCTGGCATTCTTTTTAAAGCATTCTCTTCGCTTTGCCTGTGTTATCACTGGAATTTGCTGAGTTTATTAAAAAGTTTAAAGAATTAAGGCTGTGTTTTTATCATGTTACTTAGGTATAAATTTATTTCTAATTTTTAATTAGAAGACACTAGTTGATGCTATTAGGAACAAAGCCTGTGCAATTAAGAGCCCTTGATTAAAAACAAGTAATGAAATCAGAGCTGCACTTTACTTTATCCCAGGATTGTCCAATGGAACAAAATCAATGATGCACAGTAGTTCAAATATAGCTATATGTATGTACAACACCATCCAGTTCTGTGTATGTATCACAAATCTGGAAAATCAGGCTGTCTTTCTGTCCTTTTTCTGTATATTTGTAGCATGTTTTATTTATATACTTAAAGAATTTATTTTTTTAATCAAGGAATTCTAATTCAGTGTTTGCAACATTGTCAATAACATGAACTTAATTTTTAATTGTTTTACTGAAATCAATGCAGTACACTGTCAGCCCTGGAATAATAAAAGCCCACAAAACACTGATTTCGTTCTTCATCTCGGTACACAGGGAAGGGCAAAAGAGTCCCTAGTAAGTCACTACCCTGCAAGAAACTGCCAAAGGCAAGCAAAGGCAGCCTCAGCCTTATCCACAAATTCAGGACATAAAGTTCCCACCCTGGGCTCTGCCAGCGGACGGCTGCATGGCCTTTCGAGTCCCAAGAGGGCAGGGATGTAATCAGGCTGCTATTTAATTTCCTGTTTAGATGAAGAAATAAGTGGTCAGTAAAGGAAAGGAACAAAACGTTGTCTCCATCCTTCTCCTTCTTCACTTTGGCTATCCCAGATGAAGTTCTACAGAGGGAGAAAAAACGCCTCACTAGCTCCTACCAAAGCGAGGAGCCAAGGACTGAACAGGCAATCCTTGCAGTTTGGTTTGGTTTGGGATTTTGGTGGTTTTTAAATTTATTTTTCTCCTCTTTCAAACAGAAGCTCAGTATCCTATTAAGAAAAGGCTAGTTCTACACTAGCTTATGTTCTGATGACGTGGTGATGCAAGGAGTTGAGGTGTGATTGTGTACTATTTATACATCTATAACCTTCAGCCTGCTGAGTTAACCATCTGCAGTCATCACTTAATGAGCAATAAAAACCAGGGCTTAATGGGTAAAGACTCTCTTTGGCCAGATTGCCATATTCTAGTTCCCAACACCTACAACAATTTAGTATTTAAACACCCAATTAAAAAAACACAGAATGAAAAAAAAAAACCCTCTGTTATTCTCAGCAAATTATTCTGGATTAATTATTCTGAATTAATAATATTTTTAAGTATTAGCTATAGTACCTGGTAACTTTTATCTTTTAAATGTCAGAAACAAAATTTTTAAATTCTTTTAAAAACATTAATGGCCAAATACAAGCAAGTTACAGATTTTTGTTTTATGCTGGCATTGCAAAAAAAAATAATCAAGAGACTGGTATTATTGAGTTTACACTGCACACGTATTAGGATGCCCTAACAGAAATGTATTAACACAAGCACTGATTAAAAGTTCCCCTGGAGTAGAAGGGAACTTGTGCATTGATTCAGCTGTCTTTAGGCAGCCCTACTATGTTTAACAAGCAAATCAGAAGAACACTGGGGGACTACTTTCTCACACCAAGCTATGCTGAGATACAAAGCTGACAAAATTGATAAGTCTGAAGAATTTATTAAGTCTCGTACTGACCTCTCTCTTTCCCTCAAAGCAAATGCATAGAAATTACAGCTTCCTCTTCATCAGTGTAACAGCAAGCCAAAAGACAGCCTACATACTGTACATCTTCAGGGGACATCATCAAAATATATGTTTGGCACAGAAGCCTGGAACGCATTTATTTTGAGAATTTGATGTATTTCTAGGTCCTTCAGTTTAGATAATACTGTACAGCAGAAACATAAAGCTGCTAACTCAAAAAAAAAAAAATTCCATTTTCCTTAGACTTCATGACCCCTTATTTCAAGCATGAACATAATAGCTGATGCTGTCAAATCTGAGAAATTTTGAAGAAGGATTTGACACAATAGGAATCACTGGCAGACAAAGATAATTCCTCTAGGAGGGCTGGCACAGAAAAAACACAAAATGAAGGAAGAATAAGAAAATAAATTCAACCACCCCTCCTACTCCTCATTCTCTAAGACAGAGATGAATAGAGTTGTGGAAGAAAGGATAGGCAAAACCAAAAAAAAAAAAGTTAACAACCCCAGAAGAGTAGAGCTTGTTGATATTCGTATCATCAGGAGGGCACAAATTAAGATGGACTAGCTGAGACACTGAAATTAAAATTATAGGTCAATGTCTGTAATTTGACACAACACATCCATCTCATTAAATCCAGACTGGTGGGAATGGCTGAGGATACAGATAACTCAAGTGCTTCTAAAGTAAGAGGCAAAAGAATCTGCATGTCTCCATTCCCAAACTCTGTTGATAGGTAGAGATGCATTTTGTGAATAAGTACATTATTATTGTCTCTCTAGAACTCTGGTGATGGAGGAGAAAAATAGCATGTTTTTATTTCTCTCCATGGATAACGTTGATCCAAACAATCCCATATTTTTTGTTTCATAAAGCATAAACTCTTAGATGGACCTCATATCAACTTCATATACTCTTGTAAAAAAAGTGGACAAAAAATCCATTTCTACAGCAACATTTTCAATTATTTTCCTTGTTAAGTAATTTGTTTTTGAAACATAAGACACTTCAATACTATGGCATAAGACACTGTTTGCACAAAACTCTTTTTTTGTTAATTGAGTCTTTGCAGAGCTGAGACATTGACTATGTTGAAGGTTTTCCTTTTTTTTTAAACAAACACTGGGCAGAAGCCAGGACAGTATCTCTGCAGGAAGACAGTGACAAATGGGAGCCCTCTATGCTGAATGACAGTACTACACATGATCTATAACTCTTTCCAATACATTAGTGACTGATTGCCCTTGTTTAACATAATCTACCCTTCCCAAGCAATGATCCTTTTGGTACCATCTAAAATAAGAAAATCTAACCCCTTAGCTCAGCCCTAAAACAATGGGCTGATGAACATTTTTATGCTTCTTACAGGCAAACAAAAAAAAAAAAGCAAAAAAAAAAAAGCAAAAAAAAGAAAAAGCAAGCAAAAACCCCAAGAGATTTTTGCATTTACTTCTAAATGCAATAACTAATTGATGATGGAGATAACTGAACCAATCATGAAGTTCTACATATATTTTCTCTGGCAGCAAAAACAGTTGATAAGGACCTTACCCCACAAACTCTTGACAGCAGTTCATTACCATTCAGCTGTGTAAATAAGACTGCTCTAAGTACACAGACTTTAACCAAAAAATTGAGTGGTAGGAGTTAAAAAACCACTACAAAAATCTGGTGGGCGTGAGAGGAGAATATATCACAAAATTCTTGTGTAACTCTTTTCCCATAGAGGCAGGAGTCACCTTAAAAGGCTGATCGATTGGTTGGTTTCAATCTTGGTTTTTCCCAACTAGAAAATGAGATATTATTAATCTTAAACACCTGTTCTCAAAATTTATTCATGAAGAATATCACCAAAGTATTATTGTTTCCATTACATGAAATTTAAAAACTGATGCAACAGAGAATATTTTCTACTTGAGGTACAGCTCAGCTATATAAGTTAACAATTTTAAGCACCATAATGTGTGCAACAATGCAACATGCATGCTAAAATCACAAGAGCAGCCATTTCAGGGGTTTTTTTTCCAGTTAATAACCTTGAAGCTGGTGAGATTATCTTGTGGCAAATCCAAAATGCTTGATTCCCAAATCTAAAATGCTTGATATCCATTTAGTTTGCTATGGCTGGGATTTTCTCCTGTTTTCTCAACTATTTCCATAAAAACCTATACAGCTTCATTAGCAGTGCAGACAACCATAGACAGCCATACCAATAGTACAGGATTTCCCAGTCTGCAGTACCAGCGCTCTGAGGCTGTTGTTAACAGTTGTGAAGTAATTGTGCTAAAAAGGTAGATATTCCTCCTCCAAGATCAGCCAGCTATTTGTTAGGACTGTTAAGACCAATTTCAAATTCAAGGAATATGTGACACATATTTTAGACTTTGCAGGCTAATTTCTTTCCAATTTACTATGGAAGATTTTTTTGCAATGTACACTGCCCACAGTTAGAGGACAACAGTTAGAGGAAATTTTCTTTAACGACTCCATTAACTCTAATAGAAATATTTTAATACTCATTAGTGACCTTAAGTTCTGTGTTCTGCTTTTTCAAAGCTTCCACGGTGTAGGAAATTTCTTTCCATGACTCAAGCTTAGCTTTTGCTTGTTCAAGAACCTGCTCAGCTTCTCGTTTAGCTTCCAGCCACTGCGTTGAATCCTTCAGCATCTCTTGAAGCTGCTGTCTCCGGCTTTGGAGGTATCCGTGCACTTCATCCCACTGGCTCTGTATCTTTTCAACTGGTGAAACACAAAGGAAACAAAAACTGAATTACATAAAAGTTTTGTCTCTTTTTTTTTTTTTAAATTCTGTTTTTTTAAAGGAGGAAAAGTGATATTAAAATCTTTCTAGAACTGACCACATCAGAAAACTTCTGTACTTTTAAACTGCAATTGCATCGAAGTTTAGTTCAACCAAAAAGAACAGATAAACTGTTCTGGGTCACACAGTGTGGCACAGTGACACACACCATGTGTTTCAATGCATATGCACCAAGAAAGGGCAGGTTCATGCCTCAAAAACCCACATGAAATAGGACCACACTTGAGAAAAAGTGTCTACAACAATTCTTCATTCTTAACAAACCAACACAAGGCTTCTCTGAAGAACAAGTCCTTTAGAGACTAGAGTAATATTAGTTAAAGATTTATTGGAAGATATAATTAATGGCTGTACTTTCTTATTTCATTAAGGGAAATATTAGCAAACTGCAAAAGCTAAACAACTTTCTCATATGCTCATGTTAAATATAAAGTAACAATGAGCTTTATCCACTATTTGAAAGAAATGTGATTTCTGGAAACTTAGGAATCACTAAAATCACTGATAGTAAATGTTGGCTAGCATCCAGTACCAGGTTGGTCCATAGTAGCATAAAAACACCAATAGACAGAGTTTTCCAAGCAGCTGAAGCTTGACACAATATACACAAAACCCTCAAACTCCACAAACAATATAATCTGTGCAGTGCATGAAGGAATAAGCATTTCATTCATATATAGATAGATAGATACACATATATAATTCCCAGAGATTAGTCAGCACAAAAATATGTTCTCAGTATTTTTTTGATGACTTCTTCACTATATTGCAAATTCACAGGCCTTCTAGGGAAGGGAGCTGAGATTCCTAAAGTAATCAGATAGCAATTGAAATATTCATTGGCTGGTACTTCCAACACTGCATCTCTCACTGCAAGGCTGATTCCAGAATGGTGCAGCCTGAAGACCTGGATGAGAAATGCTTCAGCAGGGAAAAGGGACTTCTACCTATCAGTGCTTTTCCTTCTTCCAGAAGAAAGGATAAAGATCTTTCCATGAACTCAGCTGAGTCCATGAGAGAGAGGAGATAACCGTTCAGCATTCCCTGCTGGAGCTTAGGGAGAAATACTAAATAAACACACATAGCAGCATGTTTAAGCCAAAGGAAAAGCAAAAGGAACCGAAGAAATGACTGGAACACATAAAGCACCATCAGAGCACAGCAAGGATAGTCTAAGGTGCAGATGCTTAAATTTAATATGAAGCAAATCTAACCCCTTGTTTCAGGAAGCTGTATACTCATGTCACAAAACAACTCATTTCTGTGCCCTCTCTGGGTGAGGATTTCTGATGTAAGCTTTGGAGAAAACTTGAAACAACAAAGAGGCTGCAGACTTCAAGAAGGGTGAATAACAGAAGTGAGCTGCTTGAGCAAAATCTCCCTGCTACGGCTACAGCACAAGGCTCAAGGGTTGTGCTGGAGGCTTAGGGACAAAGACTGCCTAAACACCTCCCACAGTGCCCCTAGCAACAGCTGCCGCCTATTTCTTGCAAATCATTACTTGAGCTCCTTCTCCCTTTGACTCTGAGACGTTCATATCGTCTAATTCCTGGAAAACTGGAGATTTTGGTACATTGCAAACAGAAGTACAACAGCTTGTTTGTGTCAGCTGTCCATGAAAGAAAACACGAACTGCAAAGATCCCACCCATTTTTGTTTTATTTTAAGTTTCCTTGTTGGTGTGGGTAGTTTGGGGGGTTTTTTGGTGGTTTTCTTTCAGGCAGGGGTGAGAGGATTAAGAAATGAATGAAATCTCTCTGCTTCAAAGGAAAGCTGGATCTACAGTTATATCAATTTTTCATAAGAGCTGCTTTTAATAAGAAATGCTGATATTTCTTATCACTAAAAAATCAAAATATTTATAGATGCCTTGGTTCCATAATGTCTCATGAGGTTTGTATGTAAGTAAGATATTTAGCAGTCCTCCTTCAGGGACTGTGCTTTTTGCAACAAGACTGAGTTTCTCATCAGACACCACAGTCCTGGGATTCCATGATGACCAATTCTCCCACCCAAGAGGACAGTGAAGCTGCATAATGAAAACTGCATTCAGGATACCCCAGGAGCCCATTTACACAAGTGACCATAAATGCACAAGCTCCAAATCTATGAAAAACATTTCCCATTTCCCTTTGAAAATATTTGGCTTAGCTCCCTCAACAAAATAACATGTATTTATATATATGTATATACTTTTGCTTTATTACAGAATTGAAGAGTTCAGGAAGTTAGTAGCCTAACTATCTAAATAATCTAAACGAAACAAACACAAAAACAAAAACCCAAAAAACAAAGTACTTCACTTGTGGTTAGACACACCATTACATATACATAATTAATATGGCTTTTCTAAGGTAGAGTATACCAAGAAGTGTACTACCATTTAAGATAAAATATGTATAAATAATTTATTAGAAAGGCCTTTATAATTATGACAATAGCAACTTTAAAATCCCTTCATTACTATACATTTGCAATTTCTAAATTATGCTCTCCCATTTGAATAAAAAACCCCCAAAGCTCTAAAATTTTAAATATGAGGTTCACTTCCAAAATGAAAGCCACAGTGCAAATCAGTGTCTCTTAAGGATGTATTTTGTTCATGTTCACACTTTAGTAGGATGTTTCCCGCAGAACGAAAGGTGTATGCTACTCATATATTTATGCCAAATAAAAAAGTTCAGAAAATGTAATTTGAGTGCATGTTGTGTTAGAACTGACCCCAGGAACCCCTTCACCTGCAGCTAATGAGTTACTGACTTGTCCTAGGGTGACTTTACGATGCTTGTATCCCCAGTCGTCTGTTCTGTTTGTGCTGAATATTACGTTCTGTACCTTTAAGACTGGTTCCCAGACAGGAGGGAATGAAAGAAGTTTGTTTTGTAAAAACAGCATTCACTTCTCTGCGTTCCTGCTCCAGACGGTGTCCATCTGAGGCACAGACAGCACTGGGACAGAGATCTCCTTGATTTTAGTTAGTTTTTAGCTAGCTGAAGCAGAGAAGCTTTCTGGACTGTTTGTTGTGGGGTTTTTTTTGGGTTTTTTAATTTTTTTTTCCTTGGGTCTGTTTAAACCAGTCCTGGAATTGAAAAACCCAGAGAAACACCAGGAGCTCACATCTGCAGCCCACTGGGGCCTGGACCACCAGAGGGACTGGGGCTGATGAGAGACTGAGTGAGCTGAGCTACACCCACAGGAAGGATTTTCTCAAGTTTGTCATCTCTCTTCAGGGCAGTAAGAGGTTTTATTGCTTCATATTATTCATTCTTTATGCTTGTGGGCACTTTGTTTCTTAAATAAATAGTTTTTTCCACTTTTCTCCGAGGAAGATCTTTCCCAGACCAGTTGGGTGAGGGGCTGTTTGGGTTTGCTTCCCAGAGGGACCCTATTCAGGCGTTTTCTCTCAAATTTGCCCTAAACCAGGACATGATTGCAGATGAGAAGGGTCAAAGTTGGACAGTTGTAGACAATTTTTAAACTGTGAACATGATAGATGGTTTGTGCAAGGGTACTGGAATATATAAAAAACTTTTTCTGACTGAGTACTACTGGGAATAGGTTTATCAATAAATTTAAGTGTGTTTTATAGGACAGCAGTGAGGAATCTCTGTCCAAAGTTCTTTCAGGCCAACACTCTGACCACAGCTCTCAGAAGGGCTATTTCTGCTGGCAAGACTATAAAATCCTTAGGGTCATCATGAGCATATTTAGGACTGGTCTGGGTTTAGCTGGGATAGTTACACTTCTTTCCAGTGGCTAATCTGGGGCTGTGTTTTGGATTAGTGCTGAACACAGGGTTGATAATACAGAGATGCTTTTGTCATTGCTGTCACAGCGACGTTACACAGGGCCAAGGCCTTTCCTGCTCCTAGTGCTGCCGCACCGGTGAGGAGACTGGTGTGTATGGGGGGCTGGGAGGAGACACAGCTGGGACACATGACCCAAATGACCACAGGGATATTCCAGATCGTGGGACATCATGCCCTGTATATAAAGCGGGGGAAGAAGGAGCAAGGGGAGGATGTGTGAAGTGATGGAGCTTGTCTTCCCAAGTCATCACTACCTGTGGTGGGGCCCTGCTCTCCTGGGATGGCTGAACACCTGCCCAGCCATGCGAAGCACTGAATGAATTCCTTGTTTTGCTTTGCTTGTGTGTGTGGCTTTTCCTTTCCCTATTAAATTGTGTTTATCTCAAAGTTGTCCTGCTTTGACCCTTCTGATTCTCTCCATGATCCTGCTGCTGGGGGGGTGAGGGAGTGGCTGTGTGGGGCTTGGCTGCTGGCTGCAGTTAATGGGTTCAGCATAGGGAAAGTCAATTTCTTGTAAAGTTTTATCACCCTTACCTGGAATGAGGAAGACAGGCCTAGAAATATGAAGTAAAGTTCCAAACCCAGAAAAATAGAAGAATCAATGGCATGTGCAGTAATAGTTCCAGAAAAATAAATTTGCACAAGTTTTGGAAAACTAAAGAAAAAATGTTATCACAATTTCCTACCTTGAATTTAAGGCCCTCAATAAATAATATTCAATAAATTATATATATATATATATATGAAACAAAAGTGGACCAAAAGCTATTGCAAGGATGAAAAAATAACCTGAAAGTTAAGTAAGAACATCTAATATGATTAAAAAAATAAGTTTTGCCAGAAAAAAAAGTAATGTAACTGTCCTTACTATGCTCTTCATTATAATAGCGTATTATTGAAATGAGACTCTAATCTTTATGTTTTACATATCGTTGCTCTACATATTGTGACAACTACACATTGGAAACACCTATATAGACATAACAATGGCTCCATGTATACTATTAATATAACTGAAGCACAGGAATTTTAAATAATTAGTAACAAAGACAAGTCTTTTTTCTACCCCCACAGCTGAGTAGTTTCTGAAGCACCTCAGTTTACATTGTTCATTACAGCTATGTCCTGTGCCTTCTACATTTCAAAGCCCAGTGTTGCATTTCTCAGTGTGGCATGTCCTTGTATCCTATTTTCTTCCTTTCCTCCCTTGCCCTAAATTTGACAACAGCACAATAACTTTATTGTAAGAATCAGTATTAACAATTATCTCAAGAAGATTTTTCCTGACTGCAAAGGGGCTATCTGGAAAAATCAGGACAGAATTTTCTTTACAGCCTTAATGAAAAGAAATATTTTAATAATGCATGTGGCATTACTAGTAACTAGTTTTACATGAATATAAAACCACAAAAATATTTGACAAATCTAAATTGAGTGTCAGAATGACAAATATATACAACAGGTTATTTCCTGAAGTGAAAACCAATCCCCATCCATTTCCCAGTCACAGTGCTCCAGCAAAAGCCCTAACGGTACTTTACCTACACAACTTTTGTGCTTGCTTACTGGAAAGTGTCCCAGCATGGCTCCAACCACTCCCACTTCAACACTGAACTCTCTCAGATGAGTAACTTAGGGCACAGTGAGATTCTGCCAGTCTGTAATTTCAAGGTTGTAATTCAATTTCTTTTTTTTCTCTCTCTACTGTTGCCTTGCTGATCAATAGCGATTGTATACTAAAATGGGCAAAGAAATTTTGCTGAACTGAAATTACTATAAGCAACAATAAAGCAGAAAGCAGCATCTAAAGTAATCAGACACAAGACAGGTATTCTTCAATCTGGTTATCATTAAATTCATATATTGAGGAAAGAAAATGCTTAGTGTAGGAGAGTGAAGGATATTGCATCCTTAAAATTCAGTTTTGTTTATTAAAAAAAAAAAATTATAGGTTTTTTATATGTTACACATTATAGTGAAACAAATAAGAAATAATTTCTTTTTCTTTTGTAAATTTTCACGCCATTTTATCAATTTATCTTATTGACAAATATAGCTTCAGTAAGAGAGTTTGCTCTCTGCTGTTTATAATATAACTGCAAGGAAACAACAGAAAAGGAGTCTGAGAGGAAGCTATCAGTCACAGGAGAAATAATATTCAGTAACTAGAACATGCATATTATGTATTTAGCCTATGCAAAGATGAAAAAAAGTATTCATTGCACGCCTATTTGTTACATCCATTGAATCTAATACACCCTCCAAAAAGTGAATAAGTGTTTGAATAGCAACAGAATTTGTGAGGTAGAAATCCTCTACTTTCCTTGTCCAACAAATTACACAAACTACACTAATTTTGCACTATAGGAGATTTGTTCTCAAAAGCATTATTATCAATATATTGACATTTTTCTATAAAAGCCGTTTTTTCACTGTATTTTCATAGATTTGAAGACTAAAGGGACTAATACAATCTGATCTGCTGGAGAATGTAACTGGAGAACAGCAGAGTTACAGACAGCATTAATCTATGTTACCAAAGCTGCTGATGCTCTGATTTTCAGACTGGACTCATTTTTGTTTGAATTACAGCCCAATATTATACTTTCTTATGAATGTTCTGGATAGTTAATTGTTATGTATTTCATTTTACTTCATTTGCTTTTTATTAATATATGCATTTATTTATATTAAATTTAGTTTAGTTAAACTTTTGCAGCTGTACAACACTCCAGTTTTTTCCAGTCCTCATAATTTTAAGTGAGCAGGTTTTATGAGAGGCATGATGGAGAAACTAGAAAATATGGATGTAAACAGAAATATTCTAAGTTACTGCACCTTTTTTTGCAGTTTTCTCTTTCTTCTACTAATCAGTGTAATCTTCTACATATTAGGGATAAAAAATTGTGAGAAAAAAGAAAATGTTTTTATAGGGTTATGAGACCATTCTGAAAGAACAGCAACCAAGCACTAAATGTAAGACTTTCTGATTATTTTCAATTTTAGCTCAGTTTTCTGTAAACAACAGTAGTAGAATCACAACTAAAATAGCACTTAAATTTTGTCTTATCTTGTGGTTTCCTTGCTTTTTATTATTGTATTTTTCTAAGAAAATTCGTGAAACACTTTTTTTTTTTTTTTTTGACTAGGAAAGTACTTATTTAAAATTCTCCATTTGTCAATTATTTCTTTCTGCGAGTGCTCTACTTTCTCTTCTGCTGCCTTCCAGAACAGGAGATGTCTGTCTTGAGTCTTGTTTTTCAAAGAGGAATCACTTTGCTAAAGCCTATCATACATCATCCCTTGACAAAAGGATGCTGTCTCTTTTCTTATGAACAGTCTGAATCCATGAGAGACTGGCCTAGGGAGAACGTTTGGGCAGTAGATGCAGAGGCAAGTGAGGACAAGTTTAAAACATTTCTTTTTTAATTGCTGAAGTACTTAAGGAGTTACAGGAACAGTTATGCCCTAGGTTGCTGCCTGCACCACTGTGGATCTGGACAGGACACAGTACCCTGCAGAGAGCAGCTGAGCCAGCCTGCTCGGGTGGTGATTTATGCTTCAGCTGTCCTTCATCTTTCCTTGTAGAGAAGCATTTCTCTTGACCTTTTCCAATGGCTTATAAAAGTCATACTTAAACAATGACCTTCAAAATGTATGGCAAAACTTTAAAGTGCATATGGAAAATGCTAATAATGTGTCATCTAAGACATTTCATGCATCAGCGGTCAATCAAGTGATGAAAGGATTTAGCCAGCAAACCCCAAATTAATGGTGGGGTAGCATATCTACCCCAATGTGAAGTCTGCCAGATATGCCAGTAAGATGTCAGATGTAGCTTTTATACACCATTAGTATATGAAGGTATTTATAGAAATACTAGTATCATAACACATAATGACAGATTTTTAAAAAGCCTATTCTTCCAGAAAATTAGGCAAAAGAGCTGCATTTAAACAAGTGAATAAATAATACCTGGGAAAAAGGAACGAACTGCCATCAGCTATACTATTGTGCAATATTATAGTTTCTATAAAAAAATAAAAGTATTGCAAAGGAAACCAGGAAGAAGAAGCACTCAGAGCCTTTAGCTGTCTTTTGGGGGTCATGAAGAGCAATGGAAATGCATCTGACACACCAAGGCATGAAAGTCCACAGGGGAAGAATGTTACTTTCCCTGCCCTCTCAGAGCATTAGAAGGACAAGCAATAAGAGATTTCAACAGATTTAGATGTGTTTTGTTTCTTTTTAAACACACAGAGTCATAATCTTATTTTGTAGTTTGATACTTTTGGGGGGTAATTATTTCCAACTATTGCAAGTCTGATTTAATTTTGTTTTGTTTCATTTCACCAGGGCAGAGCTTATTTTCTTTTATCTAAAAATCACTTCCATATGTTCAAACTAATGAAGGTCACTCTGTTCCTTTGGAAGTGTCAGATCAAACAGACTGAACTGAAAACTGTCAAGTGGTTTCTGCTAAGCACCAAGTGAATAATTCTTCAACACTGTTAAGCATACTTTATACCTTGCTGTAGAGAGTGGGAGTTAGAGACCAGACTAAGCTGGTAGCACATCCAAAGAAATTAGTTGTTTTTAAAAAGTAACTTCCATGACTGAGCACTGAGAAGGGCATGCAAGAGTTTATTATTTGGAAAAGAGGTCCCTCAGAAAGCATTCACCAGTTTCTCAACTTTTTATAGAAGTATTCATGAATATAACATTTATCACCTCTGAAATGAAGTTTTCATGATATTTTTTTTGGCTAAATGAGAAAAGGAACAGATCACGATAAGCACAATGTGGAAGACCATTTGCTTTGCATTTTAAAATGTCATACAATCTGTAAAATTCTGATGTGAGAAATAAACACTTACCCCAAAAAGAAGTAGGATTCTTTAGGATTTAGTATTAAAAAGGTAACAAATCTTATTGTAGTTTTGCCAGAAACCTACAGAAACAAACATATGTACCTGCATATACACAAACTGTTGACAAGGGAGATGGACAGATTAGTGAATGATCTTTTGATACCTCTCTGTTGTCACCAGACCCTTAAGATCAGGACATTCATGGAGAAATGGACTGCCAAAACTAAAATCACACCACTCTGGTAGAATGCAGAGTCAGCAGTGATTCTTCCATGACCCCAGAAGGAGGACACATATGGACATGACCTTAGAAGTTAACTAAACTATCTTTTTCTACAGAAACTCTAACATGTGGATAATACAAAAACATAACTTCACAGTAGCATTGTACTAACTGAAAAAAACGAGAAGATTTCCTTACTGGAGTGATTTAATCATCTTTCAAAATGTTTGATTTATTCTCTTTCCTTTGTTGCATGCAGACAATATGTACTGCATTATTGAATTTATCTACTTTCTTAAATATTCATAATATAATTATGAAGACTTACATTAGATTTAGAAATGATATTTAGACTGATGGGAAGTACCCAAACTAAAGCCACAGGATTAACACTAATCTGATTAACTAGATGAGTGAATATGTAGGTAATCCAATTGTTTCTGTTTAAAATGTATAGGAAAGTTTTCAAAGAACTATATAGAAAAAAAAAGTATTAATCTCTGTATTTTTTAAATTGCAGGGTATAATTAGAGGTTTCTAGGTATTTTACTATTTATCATTGCCCCAATGTCTGTTTGGTTTTTTTTCTAGGATTTTTGTTACTCAAGATATGAAAAGAAAAATAATTTATGGTTATGTATCTAATTTTTGTTCATGGATGATTGCTTTAGTAACAATCAACCTGCCTACAAAATATTTATTTCAGAAGAAATATCTGTGCCTGTATTTAAAAATGGGATATTAAATTAGCGATATCGTATTCTAGTTTCTCTGAACATAACCAAGAATGTTATTAGCATTATTAAAGTACATCAGCTTTCATATACTAATGCTTTCATAGACTTACTGATGCAAAAACATAATGATAGGTTGGGTAGTTTAAGTCCTGAAATGTGTGAAATTCATTACCTACCTAATGAGGCATATAGGCAATGAAATTGTGAATTCTTAGTACCACATAACTTTGTGTTGCTATCATACATTCATATTTACACTGCATATTACTAATGTCATCAGCCTACTACATCCTACTGAGTTTGGGCTGAGACTTGCTTTCCATATATATCTGCATTTGTTATTCTGTATGCTGATTTACTTTGGCTTTGATTTAATAGATCCAGCTCTAAGTGTAGGAGCAAGACTTTGGGAGATGTTAAGAGAATGAAAATAACTAGCAAATTAAAATTGACTTAATAATTCGGCTATCAGGCTCCAAGTCACTGAAACAAAGTTTTGCAGACTGTTTATATTTTTTTTTTTACTTCCACCAAAAAAAAAAAAAAGCCCCAAACAAGCATAGACTATTGTGGATCTTTTCCTAAACCTCTTCTGACACTACCAAATTGCTCCACCTCCACAACACACAACTCTCACCAAGGTCAGCTGGGAGACAACTTCAGAGCCTCACTACTACACAACAGTGACAGAAAATTGGGTGCTGGTTATAGTACTGAGCTTAGCTCAGTATCCAAAAAAAGCTGTACACGCATCAGGAGGAAAAAAACACAGTGGGCCAAATCAAAAACATGGCAGCTTTGACTTTTATGGTTCCTATGGAAGCAAAGAAAACTTCCAAGTGAGCAAGAACTGATTTGAAAGGAAAGAAATAATAGTACTTCTTTGAAAATATTTCTGTATTCAGCTTCAATCATAAATTTCAGGTAATTTTTGTACTGAGTTAACAGAACATCTGAACCGAGTTAACCAGTTTTTATTTCACAAGAGAAACTGAAAACCGTATAAATTTATTTTATTTAAAAACTACCGGTTTCTTAATCACAGGCTTATACCCAAATGGTTTGATTTGGAGGAGACCTTTAAAGATCACCTAGTTCCAAACCCCTGCTACGGGCATGAAACCTTCCAGGTTGCTCAAAGCCCCACCCAGCCTGGCCTTGAACACTACCAGGAATGGGGCAGCTGTAATTTCTCTAGGCAACCTATTCCAGCGCCCCATCATCCTCACAGTAAAGAATTTCTTCCTAATATCCAATCTAAACCTGCACTCTTTCAGTCGAAAGCCATTCTCAATGTTCTGTCACTACCGCCATTACAAAGAGCCCATCTCCAGCACTGAGAGGTGTCAGTGGGGTGTCCCAGGAGCCTTCTCTTCCCCAGGATGACCAATCCCAGCTCTCAGACTGTTTTCCTATAGAGGTGCTCCAGCCCACATGGCCTCCTCTGCACCTGCTCGTTACAAGTCCATGTGTCTTGTACTGGGGACCCCACAGCTGGATGCAGCACTTAATAGTGCAGTGAAAGACCAGACATACAGCTTCACCCATGATATATTTTCAGGGACAGCTGACCATAAATTCCAGCACAGACAGAAGCTTATAGACTCCAAAGAAAGTCAAGTTTGCACAATAGATTATGAATTGTCCTGGTGATTTGGGTAAAATAATTCTCTCACAGTAACTTTCCTGAGAGAAGAAACGCATCAGATATCAAAAGACTAAAAATTAAAATATCTACCTTATTTTTTTTTTCCTTTGGATTTACAATCACAGTTTTTTTAGATGAATTGCACCAATTTTGAACTATTTCCAAAGATTCCTTGGGTCTCCAGCTTCTCCTTCAGACTGACATTTCCACAGTTCTTGGAACTGTCCCATTCTGCCTTCCCTCCCACACTTGCACCATTTTTTTAAGTACTCCACAAGGTGCTGTCAGTCTGATACTGGTTAATCCATACTTTTTATGCAGCAAAGACAATCTCAGCTTCCTACCACTTGAAGTTCTTAATTTCAACTTTGTTGAAGTATAAAGCAGAGAAGAAGTTAAATTTCACACTCAAAAGGGCTAATGCACTTTAAAGTAATTATCCAATGGAGTCAACCATGGAAGTAACATATACAGCAGGAGAAAGGAGAAATTCTGAAAATTCCATAATATTAAAATATTTTGAGCATTCTCTGGCAATTACAATGCTCCTATTTTTTTTAAATTAATTGTTGATTAGAAAATGACAGTACTATCATAAAAATGCTTGTACTTGAGCTTAAAAGGAACACAACTCTTCAAGCATAGAGTGTGTCAGAAAAAAACAGGTAACATTTTTTGTTTTCCTAATCTGAATTTAAAGGACTAGTTCTCAAGGTCACACAAACTGGGTCTCAAGCTATGGAGCCTGGTATGACACTACATGCATTTGTACCTTAATAATTAGATACATAAATAGTAGTAAAAAGACCCCAATCAACAATGTGTCATACCTTTTAGCTAAAAAGGAAGGAAGGATTTTTTAAAGGAAAAAAAAAATATAAGGTATCAATAACACCAATCCTGAGAAAAGGAAAAACATAACTTGCCTTTTACTATTTGGTTTATTTTGCCTGAGGTGTTTTATTTGTTCTGGGGTGTTTTGTTTTCTTAAATTCAGATGTTAGCACTTGTTCATGCTCTCTATGGTACTCCAACACAGATCAAAACATTGGTGAGACACTCTGTGGACTGAATCTAATCCACTTCGAGCAAACACTTCAAAGTCCCTGTTCTGATATGGCTTAAACTCAGTAAATTTTGAACCTGACACACTGCACAGGTTTGGATTGGACATTAAAAAGCATTTTTTTATTATTGAGAGGGAGGCCAGACAGTGGGAGAGGCTTCCTGAAGAGGTGGTGAACGCCCCTTGTTTGGCAGCATTTAAGAGACATTTGGAAAATACCCTTAAAAAGTGCTTTAACACTTGATCAGCTCTGAAGTGGTCAAGCAGATGGGCTAGATGGTCACTGTAGGTCTTTTCCAACTGAAATAGTCTATTCTATTCTATGCTGTATTTTACTATGCTTTCAGGAAACTACATAAAACAGAGCAAAGAAAATTATCCAACAAACAGATGAAATCATTACTTTTGCCATCCTAGTACAATGCTGCAGTGAAGAAAGCCAAGTGTCAAAAAATACAGGAATTCAGGGAGGCTGTAATGAATATTCTGCAAAATTATTACATTCCTTCCTCTCAAATACAGCACTCATTTCTAAACTTAAGCTGATAAAGCAGACATAAACACAGTCTGACACTTCCAGCAAAAATTTCCATAGCATAGGCGTTTGCTCGACTGTATACAAGTTCCCATCCGATTAAAATATAACAAAATAGATAATTTTCCTAAATATTCTCTTTTAAACTCTAAGTTTAACCAAGCCCAAATGCCACCACTTTCTCCCCACATATCAGAGTACTCATTATCCACATTCCTTTGCTGTTACTTGGCAAGGGATTGTCCTCTGTTGAGTCATTCTCTCACCTGTCATGGAATAGACTTGCTGATAAGAAAGATGAAATAGAAGCAGCTAGTCACCAGAACTGTTTTGTTTTTTCTCTTTCCCTCCCTTTTTGGTATGCTAAAGGCTGAAACACTGTTATCCACCAAACACAGGCTGAAAAGCCTCAGTGGCATCATTTAGTCCTGAAACTAGTAATAAATTTAAATTCTTTGAATTATCTACAGTATTTCATAAGTCACCATAGTGATGATGATTTGTATACATAACAGAATCAAATTACCAGCTGGTGCAACCACTCACCAGAATCTCAGGACCTCTCTCACACAGACTAAGCCAATATTTACTCAGGTTGGACTTGCAAAGGAGCTTTGGGGCTGTGTAAAACATTGGTTTTGTTATCAGTTTATTCCTGATTCAAGCAAAACTTGCAAAAAAATTTATATTGAGGATAGCCAAAGTAAAATCCTTAGGCCAAACATACTCCAGGATGCTTAACTAGATTTTCTGACAACAACTGCATGTTCCAAGATATGTTCTTAACGTATTGCATCCATTTCAGGAAAAGAGATGGGACACAGTGTACACCAAACCCTGCATCTTCCTGATATGGCTGATTATGTGGCATCTAAATTTAGCTTGTAATCTCCGCTGAGCAGGACCTCTGCTTCCTGTTTGCCCTCTAATTACTACAGAAAATTATGGTCTGGTATAAATGAATATATACTGTTCTGACACAGTTTTTAAAATAGCTGTGGACATTAAATGTTGCTGATCCATCTGTCAGTGGATAAATAATTTGATCACATTCTCAAAACTTTATTTCTGATCAATTCCTTTTAATTTCCATTTATTTTCATTTTGACCGCTGTGCTGTACCATGAGCATAGCTCGTCTGTTTGCATCATCATGAATAAGATTTTTAAAAAAGGATATTTTTACTGTTTATATGTCTGCTTCTAGTTAAATTTAAAATGTTCTAGTTAAAGTTAAAATGTGCAAACTGCTATTTTTAACACCGTACTGCCTTGAAACGGACCAAAACAGCAAACACTTAGGTTAGTTAGATTCAAACAAAACAGGTGGAAAAATCTAGTTTTCTGAAGAGAAATGGCAGAGAAAGGCTGGGATGAGAAATATTAGCCCACCTTAACTAGATAAGGACCACCTGAACACATGAAATTAAAAGACTTTTCTGGAATTACAAAGAAAGTCTGTAGCAGATCTGGAAATTAAATTGAAGTCATTCTAACTTCTAGTGATTCAAGAAGTTTGCTCTTACTGCATTTTCACTGATATCTAAAGGAAAAAAAAACCTCATAAACAAAAAAATCCATATACTATCATAAAACTAACCTGAGACACAGGAGTAAGTCAGTGCGTAGTGTTTGGCAGGGAACTTCCTCTATGAAGAAAAATTAAGAATGGCAAGTGTTGCTTGGATGTAATCATATATTGCAAGGAAAGAACTGATACTTCCTACTCTATTGTGGTAGTTCCACTTTGCTAATAAGGTCTTGACTTTTCACCATGTGTAAAAGAAATTCTCAGGTTATCCGGGAATATTTTTTTGTCCTTACCTTGCCTGTTTTTTACTGATTAAAATTATAGACACAACTCAATTATTCCTTGGTTCTCGTGTTTATATTTGCACTTGGGTGGCAGGTCCTGTTCCACCTACACGAAAGCAAGAAGACTTCCCTGACTTCGCTTTCAAGGATGAAGCAATTCCATCACTTTTCATCTGTGATTTCACTAACAAAAGTCTCCATGTATGGGGAGCTACCAGAGCACAGCATCTTCAGTACCGATGGCAATTATTTACTCTTTTTAACATAACAAATTGACTGAGGCTTTCTAGTATCAAAGAAAAGAACATTCCTTTCTGATTATCTGGCCACTATACAAGTCAATAGAAGATTCTTCTGCCTTTTCTGACAAGATGTAATAAAACCTCTTTAGCATTTATTATTTTCAGTTTTTAAAGTATTTTATATAAATGTTAATTAACATTTGCAAAATTGAAAATTAATTCAATTTTGAAATGCAATATAATCAAACCCAGATTTTTTTCTGTAACAATGTAAATAGGAAGCCTCACATTAGATACTGTTAAATATGTTGAAATCTCTAAAATAACTCAGTGATTGCTTTCCTGAAGAACAACATATTCTTGGCAGTTTTGGTCAATTAAATGTTCCAAAAAAAAAATTTAACTTCTCTAATTAAGATGTGAAAGATTTTGTATCCTGAGAAGTAATCTCAATTTATTTCAGGTTTGCATACTACTGAATCCTTCAACATTTTTCAGAAGTACATGGTACTAACAATTTAAGAGACCTACATGAGTAAGATCTGCCATCTCATCCTGTGTGGTAGTTTCTTTGTTCCATTTAAATTTTGCTTATAACACTTTTGCAAATAAATTTGTTTCTTTCTGAAGCTACTGATACACTATTCTTGCTAAACTACAAAAAGAGAAAACTCCATTTAATGGATATATGAATGGAGAGTTTTCACAAAGACTCTAGGAACAAAGGCAGGTAGTTATTTAAAATCGGTCTGTTAAAATATTACTCCTCTCGAGCATACAAGAAGGGAACATGCCCCAGACAATGGTGAACAGCACTTACCATAGTAGGGGAACAGACTGTAGTACCTGGGGAAAGGAATTGATTGCTGACAAGACTTTCTGTCATTTCATCTCTGCTCATGGTTCTGGGCCACAGTTTCACCTAATTGGTGACTGGGTAGGTTGAAGGTTGGGTGTGGAGAGCTGAAGATTTATATATTTTGGCTCTTTTACTAAAATCAATTCTATCAACTCAGTCTCCAGACATTTGAAGAACAGCAGAGTGAGTTGCAGAATATTAAATAGGCTTAAATTTTCTTGACACAATAAATTACAAGAACTTTTCTGTCTGTACTCTGACTAACCACCTCCATTCCTAAGTGGCAACCAACAGGTTAAAACAAAATACAAAGCAGACTCAAACAGCAGCTTCCCCCAATGCTCTGCCAAATCATTCCTGAGGCTAAAGAGGAAAGCATGTTCCTCTGTCAGATGAGAGTATATCCCAAGTCTTTCAACCAGTTGACTTTATCTACCCATGGCTACATCATAGAACAAAGTGGAGGCTGATAATGTGAAACATCTCCCTAGCAAATCATGCTGTCTTTATTCTGGGTGGTTTGTTCATGGCTTTTGTTTGTTTTCTCTCTTCTGGGGCTAGCTGAAATAATTTAAAGGCTTTTAAGGAAAGTATTTAATATCACTGAAAGGTCTCTTCCCTTAGCACAGCCTTATACTCCTCACTGGACTTTGTCTTTACTGTTCAAGAGTTTAAAGTTTAGAGAGAACTCTCTTTGTGGTCATAATTTTCTCAAGAAAGAGTTGATCAATCATTCTGCCTGTGTAGGATAGAAGACAAACTGTTACTAAGACATAATTTAGACATAATGAAGTGCCTCTATACATCACAGCAATCCAGGGTCCCTGTCTCCCAACACAGACTGATTTTTAGCAGCATAAAACTTATCTATTCTTATCTGTGTTCTTACCTATTAGAAATATCTGGCCTAGAACTAGCCAGTTCCAAATGAATTACCGACAACATGAAGTTTTGTAAATATCTTTCTTTACAGGATTGAGACGTGAGATCCAAGCAAGCCACCATCAATGATGTCTCCTAATACGCTTATGACCTCTGGGGCTACCAAAAAATCTGTGCCATTCATGCTGAAGAATACAACGAGAAATGAAGAATAGTCACTCTGTAGTCTCAAAGCCTTTTCGGGAGCACTACAAGACCTGAAGCAGGTAGCTGAGATCTTGCTCTTTGTCCACTGAACCACATTCTAGAATATAGAGTCTGAGAAGTTATATATAACTGGAATTCTCCAGTCATTCAGACAATTCTGGGGCATGTTATTACCCATTCTTAGAGGGCATCTCTCCACGGTATTCCAAAATAACTTCCTACTCCTTCTTAAATGTCCCATGACTTTCAGGTCCTACAGCAGCCAAGGAACAGGTTTCAGACTCTATACCCTTCTCAGTACCATTCTACTCCTTTCAGAGCTCTAGTTTTATCTTGTTACTGACATTTTGTTAATAAACAACTGTTTCAACCTTGTTTTGCTTCTATGGCGTAAAGTTCTTGTGGGAAAAACAAGTTAGCTGTAAACTGGTACATCAGGATGATTAATAAACTGTATGTATATGACATAGGAAATTCAAATTCTTGGAATGTTCTTCAAAAATGTGGAGTTCAGAGAATAGACTACTGGGGTTTATTCAATAATTCAGCCTAAAAATATCAACCAGATAACTGGAAAACTATATGCAAACACAGTTTTGTCTTACACTTTTCTTTTTTGCTCTAGGCAGCTAGGGGGTTTACTACTGGATGGCAAATCCCAGATTGTATGAATTTGTTTTTTCAAGTGGTACACTCATCATTTGTATTCAGTAGCTCTAAGAGAAAACCACATGGATGGCAGTACAGTGGAAATGGCTATTTTATTAAGATGCCGAGAACAACAGCACAGCTGTAATTCACTGTGGAATTTCCATATATTTTGTTGCGAAAGAGATGACAAGTTGATGATTTTGCCATAAAACTGTCAAATACAGGAAACTATTAAGTAAAGGCATTTTTATGTTGTGGCACAGAGACATTCAGACTCTTTCCAGATTAGTTCTAGTGCAGCTCTGCTAACAACCTATTATAGCATATAGGTTTTCTTCAAAAACACTAAAATCAGCCTACAACAAAAAACAAACACAAACAAGCAACAACAAACCACAAACCAAAATACCTCCTCTAAAGACATTGTATATAAATTATTCATATACTTGTAGACTTGTTTTCTAAAACTGTCAAAGAGAATTTCAAAAGGAATCATTTTGTCCCAAAATTATACTTTGTCCCAAAGTATAATTTTTTATCAAAATAGTCTTCATTGAAATTCATGTATTTATTGCTATTATTTATGAATTTAATGTAATAAGAATAAATTAACCTCTCAAGCGATATTTTAAGAGTACAATAAACTTCACAAAATTGCTAAAGAAATATGTTTTACTTTGGTTTATAATCTTGAAAAGGAGATTACTTAGTTACCAAGAGATTATTTCTTCATTCTGTTTTATAAATAAGAATTTCCATACTGCCTCAATCACTTACACAGCCAGAAAACACATTACAAAATTGGGATGTAAATTACTAGCGAAGTAAAACCAGAGAAAATTTATGCACTGTTACCTCTTGCACGTGTGTGAACACAACAGTAGGAAGGTCTGCTATTTAAAGTTTCTTATATTTCCAGGATCTAGCAAGATCTAACACAGTCTTTGTAATTGCTCTGGTATTTCTGATTGTCAGACTGTAAATTTATTATCTCTTGGTATTTCTATATTGACTTCTTACCAACTTTATGTATTCATACATAAGGACTGATGGAAAAAAAGTAATTTTCAAAGTTTAATTACTTTTTAAAATTCAAAGTTACTGATAAAGTCATTCATTTTAAAGAAGCAACATTTTCAGCAGCAGTAAAGCAAAGTATTTTGGAGCTGTGATGCATTATGGAGAGAAAAAATGTTGTTGTACAGCATATGGTTCTGTTAGAACAGAATGCTTCTGCATTAAAAGAGCAGAGACGTATGTTGCTTTTTCCCACAACTCTTCCTCAAGACTAAATGTAATTATTATTCTTACATATTCTCAAGTGTGTAAGTTGTAAACAAACTATGATTTACATAGAATACACAGAGATTTAAATATTATATTCTGTAAACATAACGCAAGCTTTACTTTATAGAGCCGTGGTCTTTTCATGTAGTATAGATCCAGCAGTTTCATACAGATAATGAAGTAGGGTGGAGGAAAACAGTTCCTAAGAAATCAATCGTATGAGCTTATCTTTAAGTACTGTTTTTACTCCATAAGAAAGACTGACTCTATGCAAAACTATGACAATTCTGTTGAAAAAAATCTCATGACTATAGACTTCTTTTAAAACTCTTCATAGACATTTTCTAACAAATGTCTTTTGATTTTTTGTATAACAGGTTTACTTTTTAAAAAGAATTACTTTTAAAAAGGAAATAAGGTTTCTAAATATATTTCAAAGTTAAACTTTACTAAGCATAACATACATATTTCTTCAAGAAGAGTGACTTATGAGTTAGCAGTGTTAGCACACAGTCCAGAACCTTCAGGGTTTAATTTCAGATGATGACACATGGGCTTGTCCTGTGATGAAGAATGCAGCTAACTCAACTCCTGCAGAGTACCTGAGTCTGATTTAGTATTTATAATATATCTCTTCAGTGATATTGGCCAGGTGATTGTGTTGGGGTTTTTACTAGCACCTTAATAGCAAAAGTCAATGAACAACCTATTCATACAATTTACCTCATCTCATCTTTTTGCCTCCCAAAGTGTGAGAGGCTGTGCTTCAGCCCAGGGAGTGCCCTAGATAAAGTCAAGTCTATCAGACCCTACATGAAGACCAGGGCATTGCAGCCCATCACTCCCTTTCCTTCATGATGGGATCTGATACTTTTGGCCCCTGGCAGTGTGACATTACAGAAGGCTGCTTGTGAGGGTGGTACACAGCGGCTGTAGGGAGGCACCCATGTGTCAGTGCTCACGTCATGAACCAGAATGGATTAAATGTGTACTCATAACTGCTAAAACATAACCATGGTAACCTATTTGTATTCATGAGGGGGGAGAAAAACTCAGGAAGTAGGAAAGAGTCTGTGGTTGAGGTAGTCAGGGAGGACGTGCAGCAGGATCTTGGTGCAAAGTACTGCTATAAGAGAGGGGAAACTCTCTAAGGCTTTGAGAAATACACAAACCTTTGCAGGTGGAGTAAGTTCTCCAATACAGGGTT
The DNA here is from genome assembly GCA_013397315.1 of Donacobius atricapilla. Lineage (NCBI taxonomy): Eukaryota > Metazoa > Chordata > Aves > Passeriformes > Mimidae > Donacobius > Donacobius atricapilla. The sequence continues at coordinate 265,208 of WBMY01004625.1, forward strand.
CAGTTCTGGCTGTCAACAAAATTCTCAGGAATGGACCTGGGGACAACATACTGGGTGCAGTAGGCTGAACTCAGTACGCGCTGGAGGAAAAGGCAAAACACCTGCAGTAGGTGAAAGCACTGTAGAGGACAGGAGTACAGTAGGTGAGAGCACACAGCTAGAGCCACCCAGCTGGGCTGGGAATAAGGAGGCTCCCTATTTCAGGACAGGATAGCACTGTGAAAAGGTAGGAGAGGTGAACTACAGAGGTAGCTGCAGTCAGAACCAGACAGAATCCTATCTATGCAGGTATTCAGCAGGCCTAATTCAAACCAAACAGAGCAATCTCCAACTTCTTCATATGACACAGAAGGAGAAAAAAATCAAGCTATTAAAGATATAAAAACTACTGTTGTTCTTTAGAAGTACTTTAGATGAGAGTATGTCATATATGGCAAATATTCAGAAATATCTGATGTGTCACATTGTAAAGTCCTACCATCTTTGTGTCCCCCAGAAATATCATGATCTCCTTAAAATCCAAAAGCAATAAATACCACCTGAGTAGTGTTTAGTATTACTAGAATTGCCCAGATAGAAACCAACTAAACAGAAAAACCTTCATGGATCTTGTTTGCTGCCTCAGAAAACTGGACCAAAACCAGCTCTGATCATACTCCAAGTTGTATTTGAAAGTATATAAAGGGACATGACCTGTATCTATTGCATCATAAGTTGCACTTTTGTAGACAAGGATATTGAGAGTTTCAGCACAGAGAATTAATTCCTAAATCACAGTAAAACCAGTTTTTTGTACTTAAAGTTCAAAACTAACTGATAATTTTGGGAATCTTAGAGATAAAAACTAAGAAATCATCATGTAAAATGTGTTTACCATACTACTAGCCACAGACACAAGCTGTAATGTAGTTGAGCTACCACATACTCATTCATGATTTACAGTCTGATAGCTGCTCTCCTTTGCTGTATGAGAAAGAAGTATTTAATCTCTCTTAATTGGCAAATTCACTGAAAGTGAAGTGCAGTTTTCTAACAGAACAAAATTTAGTCATGAGTACAATTCACATGAGGGAATATAGGAATTATGCTTGCATTTTTTCAAAGTCTACAATTCTTAACTTCAGAAGACTTGTATCACAATTAAAAACTAAAACATATTACAAAACATTGATGAGAGTATTACATGTGTTGGTTTTGAATAAGCACTGTAATATTCAAGTATATGTACAGAGTTCATGAGAATTCAAATGAGTAGGTAATTCTAAAATTATTTTGCATGTCCAATGGGAGTGCGTTCTTATGTAATATATAAGCATTATCCCTTTCTTCTCAAATTTTAATTAAAACATAAAGCTTCTCCTTCTCTAAGTAGCATATTTCAGTAGCAGTTTAACAACGTTATTGCACATAGGATATACTCTAAATAGCATTTATATGTGTGACTACCAACAATGTGGTCCAAACATGCATTTTGATTTGAACATAGTATAGAATGTATTTACCTGATGGAATAAAAAGAAAGAGATAATAAGTATATAGATATATGAAGTTTGTAATTATGGGGATATAAAAATTTAGCGTCCATTTGTACCCTCACAGTCATCAGTTTCAGGGTGCAAGCCCCGGTCTCCAGGCCAGGATGTACAGAACAGTTTGCATCTACCTAAAATTGTTTCTGTTCACATGCAAAGCACTTATCCTCGGTCTTCTCTAAGCTCCATAGCAGATCTTTGGTGCCATAAAAAATCCATTTTTTCTTAGTTTCTAGTCCTGAGAACTTGAGACAATAACTCAAGACATACAGCAGTCCATCATAAGGGCTGCTTCTATAAAATGACCTTGAAAGTGTGTTTCATCCCATAGTGAGGGGTAGTATAGAGACATGCAAGCTTTCAAGGGTGACAACACTCTCTCTTCTATAGACTTCTTCTAAAACTTAATCTACTAATTTTTCCACCTTAGGCACAGCTAGTTGCTTAAATCTGGAATGGGAAAACAGAACTGAAGAAATTATACAGAGTAATGCAGAGCATCATCAGACTTGTGCGTCAGCTGAGGGGAGATGAAAGAAGAGCCTGCAGCTGTACTACGGGGGATGGAATTGAAAGCTTCTTACAAGCCTGTGGCTATACTCCGTGAATTCTTTCTTTTTTTCTCCTTGTGTAAGAATAAATGTATTTCTTTATTTTCAGTGCTCACATTCTATATTTTGTACAATGTCCTTCCACTGTGAAGACAAGCAATATTAAGTTATGATTAAAAATCTGAAATATGGGGTCACTGTCTTTTCACTGACATTTCTTCTATATGCAGTTTGGAGAATCTGTGGGAGAACTGTCACCTGTTGGAACCCTCCTTCTCATGGCAAAGGCAGAAAGCATCTGCAGAATGCTATGCTTATTAGATAGGACAACATTTTCCATGTTTGCTGAAGTGCCATATGATAGCAGAATCACCACTTACTGCGGTCAGTAATTATTGTCCGGGCCTCTTGATTGCTCGTCTTGTTTTTTAGATTTTGTGCTGCAGTAATTAGTTCATCCAGCTGGGGACGTCTTTGCTCCAGATCCTGTAGTATTGCCTAGTTAAACACAAATTCAAAAATAAAATAAAGAAAAAAGCATGAAGAGCTTTTGAGAAGACCACATATAGGGACTTTTTTGCGCAAACTTGACTTAAAGCAAAAAGATTGTTTGCTGTTTCAAATAAGACACCAAATTTGGTCTAGACCCTCTAAATATTGTTGTTACTAATTTAAAAATACCGAGTATAACTTGCACCAATAATTTAAAAGAACCTGTAAAACTACATACAAAGTAGCAATCATTCTTCATTTTTAACACGTTAAATTATGCGGGATAAGCTATTCTCCTCTAAAAAGCTATATAGAAGGGCACTATTTTTCTATATGATCTGATATTTTACTGCGTATTTTAAAAAGAAGATATAAGGGTTTACTGCCCAGATTAGATAGGCTTTTCCCATTAACTCATGAAGTATAACAAATTATGTTTATTTTTTAATATTTCACAACCGTTTAATTATTGGTTTATAATATTAATTATTTATCTATTGGTTAAAACCCATTGTAAGACTGTTAATGTCACTTTTTTTCTGTCTTCAGTTCTTACCTAGCAGAAAAATAATTAACATTCACAATAATTTATATGCAACTCAAACCAGTATATGAAGCCCAGATAATCTGACTAGAAAGTAAGAAGTGGATTTAGAGTATCTCATTGGGAAAAAGATGAGCTTTGTGGTATTTAGGAAGCAATAAAAGCTAAAATACAGCAGCTTTAGATAAAATGAAAATAAAAACTTAAGGCAAGTAAGACATAAAATATTTATGCACATATTTAATTATTTTGAAGGACTGGGAAGAGAAAACAAGGAATCAGTACAATCATCTCTCAGATGAGAAGCATCCAAGTATGTCTTTAAAAGACATGGACCAAATTCAGACACTTCAGCTATTGTGGAGTTTCCAGAGAAGATGCTCATTACATTTCCCAGACTTAGGATTTGGAAGTAGCAAAACCATGAAGAAATTACTTTTATTCTGGCTCCAATTTTTACTCATCAGAACAGAGCAGCCTGCCATCAGACAGTTAGTAGGTGCACTTTAACAGATATCAAGCTGCAAAAAAGGCCAGAGAAGGATTTCTATTTTTTAGGTTGGTTACAGTCACTGGTTAAATAATCTGTTAGCATTCTCACCTGTCTGTTGGTAAAGTGCTGGGAGTATTTTATTGTCTTAAAAGTCTCCTCAAAATGTTTTTGCTCTAAATAATCACACTTGATTTAAAAAAGCTGTTATTCACCGACTGCTCTGGATAGAAAAGACATGTAAGTCTGATCTTAAACTTCAGACTACAGTTACATAATTTTCACCAAGTTGAAGGTTACAAATAAAGACCTAAAACTATTTTCTGTTCAATAAGATTAACAAAAGAGCATAAGAACATAGCTTTCAGTAACTACAGCATATACCATCAAAGCAAACTAGAAGCTCCATAGAGTTTCATTTTGTTCAGGTACTAACGCTTTAGGAAAAAAAAGGATAATTTTCAAGATACACATCTAGCTGCACCCTGTGAAATTATTGCTTTTAACTTCTGTATCAGGTCTTTGAAAATCTATTATAACTGGCTTTTTAAAGTCATACCCAAAAGTTTGGATAGTATTTTTTCACTTGTATACTAATTGAATTGCAGAGACATGCAGTAAAAACAGCAGCTTGTATAATTAAGCAAAGAAATTTCTCATTAGAAGTCTCTCCTTAGTAAGAGAAATAAAATCTACTGATGCTGTTACTATCTCTAGATATCTATGTGCCATCCAAACTCCACTTTCTAAGAAGACAAGTTAATAAGTGACATGAATTTTATAATGGTGAAAGGAGTCCCAGTGCAGTCGAATGACATCTGTATTACATATATTGCCAAAACGGACGGTGCAGAAAAACACTAAAACACACACAACAGGCTCAGATGATCCTGTGGCTTCCCTTTCTCTCTCCTCCCCTACCTAGAAAATGTTTAGAAGAGGAAAAGCAAATTAAGTCATTTTAAGGTCTGCCAACAGTGATTCTCTTCCCTAAAGTTTCCTAAATATAATTTTATTCTAGAAAATTCAAACAGAGTGATTTATCGGATCCAGCCTGAGTCTCCGACTAGAAATTAAATACTGTGTTTTTACCACTGCTAAAGAAGAAGTTTCATATAGTAAGAAATGAAGCACTAGGTAATGTCTGCCCAGAAAGGATTTGCTCAGTACCAAAATGAGGAAATGGAGCTGATCTGTGCCCAAGGGCCCACAGAAGGATCGACCCCCAAGACTCGTCTGGAGTTCCTGAACTGGACATTCAGGAAAACTAGAAATGTCTCTTTAAAGTGAGTCTTTCTAGTTATGCTGTTCCCTTGGGGATATAAAAATCTTATCCCTGAATGGATTGTATGGACAGCCTTCCCTCTGCCATTTAATGTCAATAAGATTATTCTCTTCTGGATGCACAAGAGTGTATTTTTGAAAGGTCAAGAAGGACACTCTTAAACTCTTAACATTATAAACAGATCTGAAGATTCTTAGACCTTTCATAAGACAATAATACATAATTATAAAACAGATTTCTTTCTTACCCTTAGAAAAAGCAGCATTTTTCAAATAGATATATTTTTCCTTGACTTAACACAAAGTGTCTGAGAACTTTACTCAAGCAATGTCCTATTTTATTCAGCAGAATCTTATCAATTACAAGTAAAAAATTGTTACAATGTTTATTGGTCTAGTTTTACCAGTTTGTACAATCTTAAAGACTTTGCAAATACACGTTCCACATGGTATCTACAGTGTATGTATCAAACCGTGATGGAAACTTGGATAAAAGTAGCTATTAAAATATGCAATTTCTAACTCTTCCTAAAATAAACAACGACACTTAAGCTCCACTTAAAGAGTTATCATATTCAGAAAAATCTGTGACTGGATAAACTGATCATACAAGCTGTTTTTATTGGTTAATAAAAATACAGTTAATTATGCTAGGAAGAACACTGCTTTGAAGAATACAAACTAAAAGACCAGTAACTATGATTTCTGGGGAAAATTAAAAATGAATAACTTTAAAGTATTAGCTGAATGATCTAAAACAAATGAACAAACCCCCCAAAAACCAAAATCAGAAGCAATTAATATCTGGGCATGAGTTTAAAAACTTTTACGAATTTAGCCAAGTATTTAAGGTTGTAAAGCAATCCTGAACAGAAAACTAAGTGGAAACTACTAGAAGTTACTGTTACAACAGCCATAGGAATAAAAACTCATTAATAGTGGCACCCTGGTGGAGGCACAGAAGATGCAACACACCAGATGCCTCTGATTTGGAATGTCAGCACGCGGAAACAAATGTGCTATATAAAAATGGGTAATACAGAAATGAAAGTTATAATTAAACTACTTTCAAAATAAATGAAACAGAAATCTATCCAATTCCCATTAGATCACCAAAAGTACAAGCACAATGACTTAGGGAGTCAGTTAAACTAAAAGCCGGGAGGGGTGGCGTTTAATAAACAAATTCTTTTGCACACATTTTGTCTCTACCAACACTTTTTAAGTGCTCTGCAAAGGTACAAAAATGCATTCTCCAGAACATTATAGAACACATTTCAATCAAGAAATTTTGTTTATTATAAATGTAAATCCACATGAGTAGGTCAACAGTGAAGGACCACTGACATGCATGGTTGTACGAACACATCTTTAGACCCCAAAGGAGCTTTTCCTTTTCTTCCATATATCTATGAATGCGAACATAATGATTCTTGGTGATAGCACAGTAATGCATGATGAGTAATGAGATGCAGTCGTCCTACCTAGAGTTTGTTAGAAAGTGACGCTATTCGCTTTTAACAATCTTTCCGCATTTGCGGACAGCAGCTGCTCAAAAGAAAAATCCAATTTTAAGGTTCCTAACTTTTATGATTTTCTTACATAAAATGGGTGTTGAGGTATGGAACAAATTGTTCAAGTCAGCAACTGAAATAACTTGCATAAAAATTGCTAAAAAATAGACTGACAAACTGAAATAGGTGAAGTGTGACAAATTCTTGGTGGGACTGCGAGGTTTGAGACCGAGAATTAAAACATTTTCTAGATTTATGATATAAAATCTGCATATTTGTCACTCTGTCCATGCTAGTTTCTATAAAAGAATCTTTAAATCTATCCAGTGTTTCTTATATTTTTTTTTCCTTTTTCCTTTTTTCTTGACTTTATGGAAAGTGTTATCAAAGTGGAAGAACTGAATTCCAGGATGGTACCAAGACTTACACATTCAACTAATTGTTTACTAGTGCTGATTATGGGTGTTCACTCTTCAGTATCTGAAGAAACTTTTTCCACACCAAAGCCAGGACTTTTCACTTCCTTTTGCTGAACTCAAACTTATCAGCAAGATAAGTTTGCTGCTTACATGCTCACAGTCAAATACAGCTTGTTATCTGTTTTATACTAAGAACAAGAATTCTAATAGTGAGTAATCAAAAAAATTATGCTTGGGCAAACAAGCAATTGAGAAGATTTTTGCTCTTCCATGTTAAGAGCAAACTAGAAGCACTTTTTGCCATTAACAACCCGTGGCTGAGGACTAAGACTTCACAACTGTTTGGGATGATGTTTGGATGACTCCCAACGTTGTTTAATGAAACAAACCAGTGAACAACAAGAGCACAAGGGAGTGATTAATATGAGAATGTAAGGTAGAAGGAAGATGTATTTCTTATCCGATGAAGCTATTTGCTCCCCTGAACTAACTCACCATGATATCCTCAGAAAAAGCATAATTCCACCATATGGTTGTTGAGGAAACTATTTGCTCATCTTTTGAAAAAACTTTAGACTCTAAACCTTAAATTTAAACAAAAAAATGAATGGATAACTTCCAAAATGTATAGTCAAGGCAACTTTTACTTGAAACAACTAAGTTTCTTGTGGCTTATTGGTTCTCTAAATATAGTGTGTTATATACACATACCTAGAAAGAAAGCTTTGGAAAAACTTGCTAACAATTTCAGAAAATGCAGATATGCAACACCTACAATTCATTTGCATAATAAAATTGGCTTTGTTAAGATATTCCTCCCAAACACAATTTCAATTTGTTTTCTTGTCACTAAGCAGGAAGAGAATACTCTATATTTAAACATAAAATTACAAAACAATGAAAGCAATATAATGCAGAGGAGTTTTCTCATTTGAAACAACTTTTCCTTTGACTATTAACTGTTTTCTGTTTTTCTCCAAAGCACGCATACTTTTAGGAAACCATGAGGATCAAGAGTAGCTATTTACCTATGTTGATAGCTGATTGGTGCCTGTCAGTGCAATCAGAACTTTAACAGACTAGACATGATGAATTTGATTTTTCCTGAGCGCTTTATGCAGTGCAAGTTTTCCTAAGCATGTACTTTGATGTCCACTTAGGGCCACCTCAAGAACTGTCTCAGCAGCTCTCATTGCTGTCTAAGGGAATATTTCAGCTCCATCAGTGATGCTGGGGGGAAGCTACCAGTGACAGCTTATCAGCTGTTGCATGAGATGCATGAAAAAGCATCATATAACTTTTTGTGTGGTTTTTTTGGGACAATCACTCATGTTGGTGGCATTGTGAATGTTCCTTTACAACTTAGGAGGCTCAGTTCATGGCAGGAGGTTATGACAGCAAGGTGTGCAACATGCTGTTGATGCTCACTAATCAAACCAAACAGAATGGGGAGTACTTAATTTGAGTCTCCAGGTGTTGACCAAAAAGGATGGTGATGGTAAGCTAAGGTGATGGCAAAAATAAAGGTGATGGTGGTGGTGGAAGCTGGGATAACTCTCATCTTCTTTCTCACTCCGCTCCCCACTTTTCTGTAGGAAAGGACTTTGGAAGTACATCAAGAGGATCAAACCATCAGCAGCTTGCTCATTATAACTGAGATGCCTTGATGGACTGCACTGGAGTCCATCCAGCATACAGGATAGAGATGATGGAGAGGAGACTAGAAAAAGATGGCTTGTGAATGAATCATTCTGCGAAAAAAGGAATTTGCTCTATTATAGCTATTGCCAGGAAAAAAAAAAGGAATAAAGCTAAAGATGTATCTGTAACAAGTAGAACAACATTTAAAGATTTGGTTGTCTGGCTATAATGAGATCTATTCCAGTAGAACGCAGTGATAAATCACATGTAAGAACTGAAGACTTAAACAGGATTAAAGCTCTAACAGTAAATCTGATATACGTGACCTGTGTATGGAATTACAGCCTCTTGCCCCCAAACAATGTGGCTGTCCAATATTACTTTTTCTTGCAGTAAGGTATGAGCATTTAAACAACCAGGCAAAACTATTCCAGGGTTTCTGATGTCCTTTCATCCCACTAAATAACTTAATGGATAGGAACCAGTGTTAGGAGCTACAGAGCTTCCCCAGTTTCTGTATCACTCAGCAGAACTGAAATCTCTCAGTGTACAGCTGCCGTTTGTGGAATGTGAATTTGCAAAATTTACTACTTTATTTCTTCTTTATGACTGACAGTTTTTCAAATTAAGGGCTTTTCCAATGCACTTAAAAATGTGTATTACCAAGAACACTGAGGGCTGATGCTCTGTTTTTCAAGGCTTCAGCTTTAGACTTTTCTTTACTGTTTTTTTTTTTTTTGATGATAAACTTATTAGTTCTTTGTTGCATTTTTTAGACAGAAGTAAAATGGTATGAAGTAGACATAATTTTATGTTATGAATATAAGAAATCAAACAGGGTTTTTTGCCTTTTTTTTTAATCTAAGAAAATACATTTATGGAGAAGGAAATGCTAATAGCTTGACTAAAGATGCTCTACAAATTTTGCAATTTTATAGGGAAATTACTAGATTGAATCAATTTTATGCTTGGAAAAAAATCCCACAGAATGACTTCATCGGTTTTTACTGGATTCTCTGGAAGTTTTTGATTACTTTTATTGGAAGGTTTCTCCAGTAATAGCAGGTGGATAATAATTAAAGAGAATAAAATGAATTGGCATGACATAAGTTGACAGGTGAGTTTTCCTTTAGGAACTTAGGAAACTAGATATTTTTCTCAATAAAAATGTAAACTGAAGAAAGAGGATTTATTCTAGTTTGTTTGGCTTTGCTTTTGGAAAAGAAAACAGAAACTGTTACACATTTTTTTCTTAGAGTGAACTTAATATTACTTAGCTCTGCGTGTGTAGGTAGGGGGCAGGGGAAAGAAAAGGTGTTTCTCATTTACCCTATCTGATAAGACACGTTGGAATAATTCTGAGATACCTTTAGCCTAACTCTAGTGAGGTGGATCTTTATTCATATCTCATTGTCATGCCAAAAGATGAAGTTACAAGCCTACTTCTGTTACTTAAACTTTTCTGGTATATTTAGACAGCTGTTACTCTCAGAACTACACTTTGTTTTTGTCTCCATTTTTATTGCTTTTTTTTTTGGTTGTGCTTGTTTCTTTGTTTGATTTACTTCTGGTTTTTATTTCTCCACATTTTTTGTTGCTATGCACTTAATTACAGTCAACAATAATACAGAAGGTAAAGGTGTAAACCTGAAAAGTTCATATTTCATTAACTGCAAAGGAAGGCAGGAAATGTATATATAGCTCCCTGAGCCTTTCCTCATCAGAGGAATGCTCCAGACCCCTCATCATGTTTCTTGCCTCCTATTTCACCCACTCCAGGAGTTCCAGGTCTCTCTTGTGCAGAGGAGCCCAGAAGTGGACCCAGCACTCCGGACACACTCATCCCACTGGGGCTGAGCGGAGGGGCAGGATCACACCCCTGAGCTGCTGCCCCTAAGGCACCCCAGGGTACCCTTGGCCACACCAAAAGCAGGTGTGTCACTGACAGTGGGTGCCTTCTCCTCTGGAAAATATATAAAGGAACAAGAAGAGGTAGCAGCTCTGCCTCCTGCATTTCCAGTGAATACCTCTTGAAATGCTGGCAGAGAACACCTGTCAGATTAAAGCCCATATTCACAAGAGGCAGGTGAAGTACAGCTTCCTGCGAAGATGGGTACTGGATTTCAAATTTCTGCAGAGTAGGTTGGAAGGGCTTCTATTCACAGGCAAAAGCCAAACCAGAGGAGCACAGCAAACAGCACTATTGTAGAGCTGAGCAGCAGCACAGCTGGGCAGGAGTGTCAGGGCTGTGCTGCACCCACGTTATGCAACCATGCCTCATTTTAGACTTTTCTGTCACTTTATGGTGCTGCTCCCGGGTTAATATATCTTGCTGCAGTGGGTAAATTTGCTCATGCTAAAAGCTACTGAAGATAATTTCCTGATAATACAATCACTATTAACTCTGGAAACAATAGCATTGAAAAGGTATATTGGCTGGAAATTGAAGACAATAAAGTTTAAACAGAAAAGATGCAAATTCTTAGCAGCCAATATGTTTAAATACTGAGCAAATCACTAAAGAATATAAGAGACTATTAACAGAACTTTTTAATTCTTTTTTTTTAAAGACGAATTCTTCTATTTTTTTAATAGACACAGTTTGGAAGGGCAGGAAGGTGAATCTTTATGTAAAATCCCATGGACTGTTTTCACATATAGTGCATGCACCTGTCTTTTCTGACCTTGAAATCTATAATTCTGTGGGAAATTAAAAAAAAAAAAAAAAAATTGAACTCCCCTGCAACTCCAGTTTCTCTGAGATGAATTTTCAACACTGGTTTCCTCATATCAGTATCAGTCCTCCTTGGCCCCCCTCCCCTCACATAGACGTAATTAAAATACATTTAATCAATTTCTGACTGAAAGCAGTGTTTAAGCATAAAGTTAAGCAAAATACTGGAGCTATTTCTTGTTCAGACAAGAAGAACTCTTACTATGAACAGTTAATGTATTTCTTCTATAAACATTGCTTGGGGCATAAGGTACAGACATTGATTAGTAGCTTGCAGAGGAGCCACACAATGCTACTCCAGTGGAAGAAAAATTAGCATTTTTTTTTCAGAAAATACAGTTTTATTATCTGAATGGCAGTTTCAGGAATGAATCTGATATAAACAGAAAATAAAGAATCACTGATAAAGTAGATTGACACTACAATAATAAAAGTAGGAAAAAACAATTCGCTTTTTATGTTTGTTTATGTATAGACGTGGTGATATACAAATAGGCATAGATGTGGATTTTACATTGGGACTTTGCAATAAAAAAGATGGAACCAAATGAATAAAATTCCAAATTAAGGACTTTCCTCTGATTTCTGTTCTGTAACAGAGGAGTAACTGAGGACAGAGGGGCAATGAGTTTGAGTATCACAATCTGGTCAAAACAGAGGAAGAGGATTTTTTGAGATAGTATTACAACACACTTATAATAACACACTTGAGAGTTTTAAAAGTCAAAATGAAAATATTCTTCTCCATTTTGTTTGTTTGAAAACACTGACATTTTTTTTCCACAAACAAGATTTTCTTTGCATTGGAAACTATTGTTTTATTGTTTTATGGCTGCATTTCCCTTGTTTTGGAGGAACAGAACTTGTTTTTTAGCCACTCAACTTTTTGCTGGGACACTGGAATGAAAAAAATGGTATAAAACTGTATCTTGCAGTGAATATTTATTTACACTTAGCTCCTGTAATGTTTGTAAAGTATCAACATTTTATAGACAAGGTATTTCAACAATTTCAGAAAGAAATGAACTCATCACCAAGTTTTTGCTAGACAGTTCTCATGTGCTTGCTCTCCCATGTACTACAAAAGATGGGCCTCAGTTTAACAACAAACTACACTGCACACTGCTTTGTGTAAAAAATTCTGACTACATTCATAAATTCGCTATATGCAGTTCCATAACAGTGTCATTCAGGCTGGAATATAACTGAACATGGAATGACTGTACATCATCCATTTATCTAGTGCTGCTTTTCAACAGGAGAGGCTTGTTTGGTTTTTTTTTTTCTTTAATTCATAGACCTCAGTTCCTAAACCCAAGGGCCTATGGCACTGGCTGCTAACAACTCATTGGTAAAAACTGGTCATCTCAACCACTTAATCCAAGCTGATTTTCAGATTTTCACTGAATAGCAATTTTCCAATGCCAGTAAGGTGTTTTTCACATTAGTAGCACTGACACATAATTTGACATGAAGTACAGTACAGACAGACATATAAAATCCTGGAATTATAATTTTCAAGTTTAACATACCTGACAATTTGGCCTTATCTGACGTGATATTTTCATTTTACGCACTAAATTAGGAAGGTGCAAGAAAATGTCACCCCATATAGAGGATTATCTATGGATTGACACAGTCAGTTGCCCAGGGTGGAGAGTCCAGTTTAACTGGGAGGCTGCTGGGATGCATCTGGATGCTGTCTCCTGCCCTCCCCATAACAAAGTCAGTTACTGAAAGGCCATATTGGGAGGTGGAAACAAGAGCTCTCAAATGTGTTATATTTTTAAAAATTAATGATTTGTATCTCCCTATGGAAATGCTAGATTGTGACAAGCAGTTCTTCAAGAGCTGAATCCTGGAAGGACTCCAGACTGAGGTCACTGTTTTTTTTGCAAATAGCAGGCTGCAAAACTGGGAGCTATTTTACAGTCTATGGAACTGAAAAATGTATCCATCTTGGCAATTTTTTTTCTTATTCAACTTTTTGACCTTATTCCTTCTTTTCTCTTGAAAATTATCACATATACATATGCAGACACCCTTCTTTCCAGGGGCTTTTTCCACCAGACAGAACGAGTTATTTTTCTTGAGAGCTACATCTGAAAGCATTTTTTTGGTTGGCTATTAATTATTAACAAAAGAAAACTGATTTTGGGAATCAACCATTTATTTTGCTTCTACTTCATCCCTCCAGAGTATCCTTCTAAATACCTTTTTTTCCAAGCACTAAAAAATGCAAAGATGAAAACTGTAGCCACGTCCAAGGGATTTGTAGAATTCTCTAGAAAATGGGCTGAAACAAGAATAAGCAACTGCACTAAGAAATAAAAGAGAAATATTACAGATAAGACTGAAGAGATGACATTATCCTGTAGTGCTGATGAACCAGCTAAAAGCAGCATCATTTTATTTACTCATGGCAGCATAATATATTCTGGTTAAAGACAAAACAAACCTGACAAGTTTAGGAGATGAGCCTCAGCATGTCCTTATACTCTGTATCAGGAAGATACTGTTTCCTCGGGAAGGTCTCAAGGACTGTGGAGATGCCACTGGCTGACCACTGCTAGTTGATACAGCAGTGGCACTGATGCCACAATGCCAACTTACCCCTGTGACCTCCCTTTTGCTCTCAGCCTCTGCCTTGTGCCAAAAAAGGTCAAAGGACAGGTGTAACAGGGACACAGCTCTAAGAAAAAGGAACAGAAGCAAACCGCCAATGGAAAGGCAAAAGAGCTGGGCTGCCTTACTGAAGATGGGCAGGTGAGGAACGGAGGATGGCAGTGGGTGTACAGATACCTGAAGTTACATATTGTCATTTTATTTAAGGTGATATTGAGAGTGAATGCCAAAGAAATGTAACACCAATAGCAGTGGTGGAGGACATTAACAATGTAGTAATAGAGATGTGTGGTCAGAAATTTTTCTTTTTTTTTCTAAGCAGATTCCTGACAGTGCAATAGCTGCATTGATATCATATTTTCTTAGTCAGTAGTCTGAGATGTAGATTAATGTGTTAAAAAAAGATGTTCTAACTTCTTTGAATATGATCCCTTAAAAACAAAACAAAAATAACCCAAATTCAAATGTAGTTCTGAAAAACTGCGAAGACTGTAATAACTTTTAAAATTTTAGCTTTCTTTCAAACTTTAATTACTCACTGCTGCAGATGTGCAGGCATTAAGAGATAACAAATAATTATAACAGATTCACCATGTATGCCAAGGTTGTTCTCTGGAGGGTTGGTAGTTTACTGCTCTCTAATGTCACCGTAGATCAAAGGAAAATGTTTCAAACTGTCTTCCACAGTGTAAGACATTGCATATGGAAATCAGATCACACAACTTGCTATCATGGAGGAAAGTTCTCTACCATAAACAACTAAAGTCACGTAAGAGCTACATTAGGACAGTTTTCTATTCTTGCACACTATTGCAGAGAATTTCTGGCTGAAGGCATGCTTATTGAATTAACTCCAAATTGAATCTCGGTCCACAGATTAACAATCCCTCAAACCCTAAAAAGCCATAAAGCATGAGCATACTCATTACTCACATTGAACAGAAAACAAAAGTAAAAAACAAAACAAACAAACAAACAAAAAGCAGCGACTGCCACAGCATCATCAGCCCAAGATTTCGGGTGTGCAGACTCCAGTTTACTACTGAAAATGGACGTACATCCCCTGGGAGAGTGACCCGTATTTCAGGACAGCTGTACCCTCCCTGCTGCCTGAACCATTCATCCCTCACCTTGGGAAGGTGATTGCTTCAGACTCAGCACAAGCTCAGTGTGCGAAGGCAGGTGCATGAAGGGTGGGGAACAGGAATGGGTGGGAACAGCAGGGTACAGGCCTGACATGGAGGGTTGGAGGTATAGGAAAAGCAGTGATATGAAAGAGAGGAGCTAGCTGGTATTTGAGGTACACACTCCAGAAAGGCAGTCAATCCTCAGTTACTGAGTCAACCCCAGTTCTGCACTACATATAACACCGGAGAGAAACTGTGCAGCTGATCCAGTAAAGAACTAGCTTAGGCCAGACAGACTTAACTAACACACACAGAGCACGGTGTGAACACAGCTGTGTATTTCTGGGGCCAGCTCAGTAGCACAGAGCCTCTCAGGAATAGTCTGAGTTAATGAGTCCTGATGAGTCTCACCTGATTGAATGCAGAACCATTTACCTGTTGCTGCATCTGCTCCCCAGCTTCATCTTATTTAAAACAGCTGCAGTGAGCTAGTCTGTAATGGAGACAGATCCACAATACTGCAGTACTACAACATCTGTGTATGTATGTGTGTGCACAGGAGAGAAGGAGGTCAGAGTCAAGGCTCCATTGTTGCATATTACATGTAATTTTCTTTAAAAAGGCGCAGTGGGTTCAGAACAACTTCATGGAGTAGCCTGAGGACACCTGTACTAATTAACTATAATTTGATCTTGCATGTATTTCCTACTATTCCTGTTGGAAGAATATTTCCAGATATTTGTTCACTATTTCAACCTCAAAGTCACTGCTAAGTCATGCTGTTGTTCAGAATTTGTTATTACAATACTTCTAGCTACTTGATAATTTATTTTGATTTATTTTAATGGTGGTAAAAGATTACATCTTCTGCCAGGAATGAAAAATATGTATCTAAAATGTAGAGATGTATGCACACATGCTTACACACACATATACACATACAAGTAATATAAAACAGTAGCCAATACTTGGATAAGGACTACAACCCATCACAGAGAGTCTAAACAGCTTTTTGCACTATTATCTGCAGTGTTTGTTATCCCCTTATGGAAACAAGAGTTTTGAACCTATAGCTCATTTCTCTTCTGTAATGTTATACATGATGGAGATTATTCCTACAGATGCCATAAAGGCTGTAAATTTATTGGGCTTCAACATTTTTACCCAAACAGAATAAAGCAGTCACTGAAACTTTTGAAGTGATAGTCTGAAAAAAGGTTTGTTCTAGTACTAATACTTATGTTAACAGCTTCAGGGCAGAAGGTCTCTGTGTGAAAGACAATAAACAAACAATGCTAACTTTGTTATTGGTGTGACATCGTTCTTATCTAACTCAATAGGAATTCTGATGTGACAGCTCATGAATTTCAGCTATAATACTCAGGAACTGGCTCAAGAGAACTTGTGGGTATTAGTAGTTATATTTAAGGACTTGCAATGGATAAATATACCTCACTTTTGAAAGAGGCATAGAAAACTATCCAGGAAATTTTAGGTGAATTATTCCTAGCTCATTTTTAGAACATATGGTTAAATAACCTTTGAGGAGGGAAAATATTATCAAGCAATACAGCTAACCATTTATCAAGAGGAAATAATAAGCAGGCAACTGCATTTCCCTTCATCCAGGGCTGCAAGGTTTATCAATAGTGAACCACAGGTAGAAGTTGTGCCTGATGCCCACAGCAAGGCTTCTAATACTGCCTACTAACATAAACAGGAAATTTGGATTTAAATGGAAATGAAACTGATGGAAAAAACCCCCTGTAACTTGAATAAACTATATGGGAAGGCAATATCAAGTGAAGCTACATACAGACTTGTCATATCTCTAATATTAATCACTATTATTGGTTGATGGAACAGAGCATAGGTGTTTTATATTCATGATGATGCAAAAACCAACCAGCAGCAAGAATGTGAGAAGAGGAATACGATTCAAAGCAGTCTCAAAAAACCCTGAGAAATCAGTAAGTCCAAGGCATTAAAACAACCAGCTGAAAAACTGGATTAGCATCAGAATGGGTTGCAAATGACTGGACAGATGGTCACTAAGCTAGAAACAAGGATAGCGATTTTAAGGAGCAGGTTTTGTTTTGTCTTGAGAAAATTGAAGTGAAGTACCACCCTTCAAGTATATGAGGTTATTGCTGAGAGAGAGTAAACTGTTCTCAATTTTCTTTGTGGTCACATAATTAGCTTAAATTGAAGCAGGGGACATTAAGGTTGGAGACAAACATCTCTTGACTGCCAAGGATTGCTAAGTAGTGAGAAAAAAAATTCTTCAAAGAGGCAGAAAACAAAAAATCTTATGGAGCACGTTAGCCAGAAACTGGTCAGAAATTATCTGTCTAGTTGATCCTGCCTGATGCAAAAAATCTGGACTGCAAAGATTTTGAAATCTCCTTCAAGACCTTTTTAGTAAACTTAACATTTCCTTGTGAAAAAAAAAACCAAACAACTATAAAAACTAGCACAGAGAATAAATAGGACCCTGTGCTAATTTACAGCATCATTTTCCACAGAATTTTTAATGTTGGTTTGAATAAAAACATGGTCACATGCATGTCTTAGAGCTAATACTCTTTCAACTTTTATTTTGATTACTTGATGACAATGAAGAAAGACAGAAGGGGAAGGATGGGAAACAGTACTTACAGACTGTCTAAAATAAGACTGCCAATAATTAGATCAGATATTAAAATTGGGCTCTCTTTTTCATTGTAGTTTCTTTGTAGTATGATATTTTTTATGGAATGACAGTGTAAAATGACAGGCTAGCACTTGATTTTCTCTATTTTTAATTCTATTAAAAATGCCAGCCTCAATTTCTTAGCTAAGACATGAAGAGCTTGTTTTACTTTAGCTGACATATAGTTTGTCAGAAGTTTGGTGACAGAATAATAGTAAAGTGAGCACTGTAACATACAGATGCAAATAATACAGGAAAGAAAGGCTGTGTTGGCGTTGGAATCCTATTATATACTAAAAAGTACTTTAAAATAAGACAAGATTAATTACCTAATCTAAAAAATAACCCAGAAATTATATTCCAGGTCTGAAGCATAAGATGGGTCTGTAATCAGGAGTGACACAAACTGCCTGTGAGGGAAATCCAAGAGGTTGCGATGGTAGGAGATGTGACCATAGTGCACAGCTTCAATCCTACAGCTCCAACACTAGGATTGAAACTGATGTCCCACAGCTGCCATAGCTTCTTGTTTAAGAAACTCCTGGCCTTCTTCAAAGAAGCCCACAGGCATGCAGAGAAGGATGTTTTAGTTCAGGTAGGATACATAAATATATAAGGTTTTTTTATAAAATCCTTCAGAAAAGAGTTTTAGGAAACCTGACAATGTTACATGAAGTGAAAATTTCATTCCTGAATGTGTGTTTCATTTAAAGACAGAAGACAGTAGGAAGGAGTATGCAGCATTATTGTAGTAGAAACTGTTTTAGAACAGAAAGAAAACTATTTATTTTCGTAGCAGGTACTGACAACATAGAGCTTTCTCACAGGACGTTGTGAGGGCCAAAAGAATCAGCAGTTTCAGAGAAGGATTAGACAATTTCATGAACAATAGGATGAAAAAAAGATGCTTCAAGGACTCCTGATGTCCCAAATCCACAAGCTGTGGATGCCGTGGATGGGGAAGTATAAGGGTGACATTCAGAAGAAAGCTGTCAGGCATCATCCTCCCTGTTCAACCTGCCCTAATGTCACCACCAGAGACATTTTCCTGGGTTAGACAGAGAATGATGGCTTGACTCAGTAAAGCATTTCTTATGCTCTCAAGTGTGATAAAACCCCCTTTCAGTCCCATTTAAAACCTATTTATTCTTGTATTTGTTACAGTTCTATAAAATACAAATTCTGTAACCTAAACCACTGAAACATCTATTGGAAATAGAGAGTTATGTGAGACTCAAAGTATTTGTTAAGAGCAATGTTGTCCTCATTCAAATTTATGCCAAATAGTATGCAAGATGTTTCTTTTTTATTTTTTTTCCTAAATTATAGGGAAATCTGTAGTGTTATAAATAGATATCCTTTCACTAGTAAACGGGAAGAGATTGATTTGTTACTATGTTGGCACAATATATTATTTATATTACTAATACATATTTTCTAGCTGCTGCTAAGAGGAGTCTCCAAACACTTGACTTTTAGATAAATCAAGGAATTAAAAAAAATAGCAAACACAATACATATTAAAATGCTCTCCATGACTGTATCATATTTCAATTATTTAGTCATCACAAATTTCCACTGAAATGATACAGTCTGAAAATGCTGGCAAGATTGAGACAACATGAATGGTTCATCTGAGAATTCAACTTCATCTCCCTTTAGGGAGTGAAAAGGCATCAATTCCCCGTGTCTGAACAGATTGCTCCCAACTAGAGCAAGGGGGAAAGGAGACCACATCCTGACTCCTTGAATCATGTTGCAGTTGCAGCCCTTCTCAGGCAGAGCAATACAAATCTGCTCCTCACTCGGGCAGTGTGTCTTGGGAGTTTACAATATAGACCAAACCCACTGAATCAAAACCACTGATAATGCACAAGACAGACTTCAAGAACTACAGATTTCATAAAGGATGTTTCACAGAAGAGATAAGCATGTAACGAGTAAGGAAAGGCTGAAAATAGGTACGTCTTTTCACCTGGCTCTTACACAGACTGGCTTATAATCAGCCTTCTCAAATATATTCTCCCTAAATATTCAATACTGAATACTTAGTGATGCTCCTTACAAGCAAAATATGAGTTTTTTCCTGACCCACTCAAACTAAGATCTCTGTATTGGGAAGGACATGCACATCCTCTTATTAACAGACCTTGTTATTCCTGTTCATCACTCCTGAGCTGTGCAAAGAAGCCATTATCACCTAATTACAGTCTACAAAATGCATGGAATAAAAACTAAGGTGATTTGGATGGAGAAAAAACAACATATTATATCCACAATGTATGTTGAAAGCTTTATTAAACAAAGTTGTAGGGAAAGTCACATATCTTCTTCCTCTCTTGGCTGTCACTTTATCTATTTCATATGCTCCATTACCTCTGCACAAGCCCAGGAGGTGTTTGCACGTAATAGCATTTCATTCTTGATTGAATTTTCACTGAATGTTGCCTGCCTATTATGCAGACATATGATTCTGCATTTTATCGCCCCTAAAAACATATTGTGAACCCCATGCGATACTTTGGGAAACATCCCTTACAACCAAACCTTTAAAAAGGCTATTTTTAGTTCCCACAGATGCAGAGACACTTTATTACATTCAAGCAATCTTACTGCAAATCTTATTCCTGAAAGGGACATAATTATGATGCATAGTGCATGTTTGTTGTCATTTTGAAACTGTGCACCAAAGTAGCCGTTGCAAGTAGATTAACGTCAGAACAGACACCAGGCTGCTTTCTGATGGCCAAATGGTTTGGAGCTCTGAGATAACGTCTAACATCTCAGCAGCAGGAAACAAACAATCATTTTTGCTACGATCTGCCCCAATTTTGTGTCTACGAATAAGAATTACAAATGATTTTTTTTTTTTATTACTCAGTGAGATATGGCAGCAATTTGTATTGTGGCTAAAATATGATCAAAACAATTAATGCATGTTAGATTTGTTGGGTTTTCTATAACAGAATCTACAGTGTCTAAATAACATTTAAAGGGATACGAAGATGGGATCTGTGCCCTGCATAGTCTGCAAACTTCTTCCTTAAGAATTCATGTCAGAAGTGTCCATAGAGTATGGCATACCAAAATTGACAAGTATCAATGGTAAATGAGAATACCGAGGAAAGGATGGCAATGATAATATAAAACCCCGCATCTAGATGATGAAATGAGATGTATGATTTGCTACACATTATAAACCTAATTTTTCAGAGGCAGTGGGTATATAAACCAGCAAAATTTCAAGTATGTTTTGAGGAATATCCTTAATTTCCTTTTTGTATATTTTATGGTCAGCAATACACAATCTGTAAGAGCGAACCAAAAATATCTGGGAACATCTTTTTAACCCCCTGTCTTTCCCCGCTCCCCTCCTTTTCCTGTAAAATCCTGTAACACACAGTGTTGTCTCTTCCATTCACTTATTAAAGAAACAAAAAAAAAAGAAGAAAAAAAAAAACCTTCTACATTTTCACTGACAATTTCAAAGTAGTGAGTTTTCTCTGAATTGTAAATTGAAATTGAGTTAATATGCTTCAAAATATTACTCTCTTATCTCCCAGAGGACTGTAAATTTAGCCAGACTTCTATTATGGAGATCTTAATTTCAAATAATGTTTTGGGATTTTATTTTTTTGAGTCATTATTTTTAAGTGATGGAGTTATTTGCATATAAACCATACCAAATTATGGAAGTGACGGACAAAGTGATGTCTAGGACTTCTCCTAGATGTCCTCATTAAACACAAATGGACTGACATACACAAATGTCTGTACTTTTAGAGATAACTAAGACCGATGGAATAATTTAATTGAGAGAACTGGATATTAACAAATATTAAAAAGTACACCAGAGTATTTCAGAAATGCAACGGAGTATTTTCCTGGATCATTGGTAATAGGCCAGAGAGAATTGTGGCTGCATCTGTTTAAAAAAAAAAAAAAAATCTTACAATTCTAAGTAAATTTCTTATGAAAAATGGCTTTTCACATTGATGTGAACAGTTAGCTTTGTCTAAAAGCCTTTAAAAATGAAAGTTCTTATCAAACATAACAGAATGAAAATGTTCTGAGTAAATATAGTTATTATATTATAGTTATTTCCATCTTTCATTATCTGAACTTTACTTCACTGCAGACCATAAAATTAGAACTAAAAACTAGTTTTAACATTTAACCTCTATGCTGCTTAGCAGTTATTGCTGAATTGTTTCAACTAACCTCTTCCCAATTAGATTTTCTTTTTCTTTCCCTACCCAGAACACCAGACACCCAGCAGACAGAAAGAACACTAGCAGGCAGAAAGAACACTAGCAGGCAGGATACTGGCAGCAGGTTGCTGCCCAGGGACAGTTTGCCATGGTCAACCCTTACGGGGACTGGCATCCTCTGTGCTGTGTCACCTTCCTCACAGTACACCCCTCACAAAATTCAAATAAATCTGGAAAAGAAAGGAAAAAACTACAGAGGCAGATTGAAATGACATCAGAATGTCTCCAAGGAGTAGCATCAGTAGCAAAGCAGCAAAGCACTAAAAGGAAAAGATAACCCTTTTCTGTTGAGTAGGGTAAAAAAAGTGCTTGTTTTCACATTATTTTTAATAATCCATTACAATTCTTTTGAAGTACAAGGAACTGAAAATGAGTCCTGCTGTTCATTCTTTTCTTTCAGAGATATTACTAAAAAAATAATCTGCTATTTATACAGTTTTTGTGCTGGAAACTATAGTTACAGTGAAAAAGTCTTATTATGCAATGGCAGTAGTAGGAAAGAGGTTTGAAAATGATAATATAAATGGTGATCATTCAAAACAGGATGAAGAATCATTTATCCTATATATTGTTAAATAGCATCCCTGAAGATCAACCCTACAGCAAAGCCTAACAATGATCATGTAACCCATGGGATTCAGAAGTGGGCGTACAATGAAATATGAAGTCAAGAGAACACATTTCCTGTGAACCCTACAGTGAAAAAATCCCAGTTTTCTCATAATAAAAAACTAAAGGCTTTGTATTCTATGGTAAGAGGTCTCCAAAGGCTGTCCTGTTATTTTAATTAAGATTTGTGATTTTAAGATTGGCTAATGAAAGAATTTCAAAGGAATTGGGTAATGAACACCCAAGGAAATGAAAAGTCACGTGCACAGTTCTTTTAGATTCCACTTACAATTCTGGCTTATGTATAAACCATTCTAATTATTAGAGACATAAAAGTTAAATTCATACAAAAAAGTCGCAATTAGGTAAAATAGATTAATCACATTGCGATAAGAAATATTGGAAAAAAATTAATAAAAACATAGAAACAAACGAACTAACATGACTGAATATGAAAGATCTTCTTTAATCTCAGCATATTTGGCTAGAAAGTATCAAGAAAGATACTGGTAAGATATCCTTCTCAGAAGACAAGTGATGTTTGACCTAAATACTTTTGCAGTCTAGCAGGAAGAGGAGGAGATGAGGGAGAGAAATATGGTGATATTAAATTTGCATATACTAATCTAGAGAAGAAACAAGAGCATTTCTATGTTACAAATCTTTCTCCTTCCCTGAATTTTTGCACTTCACCAAGACAGACCTTTATACAACTATGTCTTAGAGAAGACAAACTAAGTCTTGCAAACTTTTCCAGTTCAACAATTACATTGGTATTCCTACCCTTTCCTCTCCACCTACATTTAATCCATCTTTCCTGTCTTCTCTTAATCATAATCATGAAACCAGTGAGACAATTTCACCTTTTTTGCTCAGCTCCGAACAATGATCCAAGTCCTGGTTGAAATTACTTATAAATATGTAAGTTTTTTCATCCACGAGCACCTTAGCATATAATTTAAATGTACAAAATACCACTAATTCTTTTCTGTGATCCCTTCTGTCTCTAAATCAATCATGTCAATATCTGTTGTGGATTAAATTGCAGGTTTCTGTAGCTCTGGAACATTTAGTACAGGTACACTGAAGTGCTATTTTCGGGTTCGTAACATCAGGCCCGATATACATATTACAGTCATTGACCAGAAGGGCCACTTGGCTGAGCTCAGCCCCAATTCAGACTCTGCTGCCTCCAAAGAACTTCACCCTGACTTGCAAAAAACTGCATGGCAATTCCTCTTTAGTAAATGAATACTGTTTTTCCTACTTTTTTTTTTTTTTTTTTGCCTTTAAATTAGTCAAGGAATACAAAATACAAATGGCTGAGGGAGTGGATTTTATCAACTGTCTCACAGCCCTTTGATGCCAAGCTTTCACAGCTGTCATCTAGCAAGCACAGATATAAGGTGGCTCCCTCACATGCCTCCATGACAGGTCCAGGTCGGGGGAAGCCCCACTCGAAATCACACTACCAGCAAACAAACTAATAGTTTCTGTGTTTTCTGATGCACCATCGCTTCTTTGCAAAACACAACCACTCTGCCAGAGCTGAATCCCACGTCTGAATGACATTGCAGGAATGTGCCACACATACCAGTTTTCATCAGAAATATTATGCCATGTCGACCACATATGAAGGAGTATAGAAGGATTTATAATAACATTTTAAAATGTTATCAGTGCTGATCCCAATGCACCGCAGGAATTTAAGACACACTGATTAGATAGCAGAAAGGAAAATGATCAAACACATGTCAAAAGGTTGGACATTTACCCTGAGACATCATGCCACCTTCAAAACTGTCTGTTTGAATAAAAGATTCCATGACATATGCTGTGAGACATCACTGGTAACTCACAATAGACCAAAAAACATCATTCTTCCCACAAAGAGGAAAATGCTTAAATTCACCTTCTGCTTATTATTTTTTCTTTAAACTTTCTTGCTTTTTGGTCAAAAGACATAACATATTTTTCTGAACAGAAAGGCAAAATAAAACAGGGTCTTTATGTTACCTCAGAACCATTTTTTTCCAAAATATCAAAACCAGATTCTACTCTAATTAGAAACAACTGCTGATCCTAATTTTTTGTTTCTCACAGAAGCACTGTCAAGCTGTTCTTTTAGAACATCAAAAATAAGCCACTTTGAGTAGCAAAATATGGCTTTTCATTTTACCATTTCTAATATTATAACTTTTTCTCTTTTTTTTTTGTAGTTTTGTTTTGGGGGGTTGGACTGGATTTTTTAATACTAAAATCAAATTAAACTAAAACTTGGATCTGTGGCCTTCAGGGTGACAAAAGAAATGGATAGAGGAAAGAGAGAGAAATCAGAGAGTTTTTTAGTGTCCCAACGGAATAAAATCTCTGCCTTTGGTCTGGATATCCAGAAGCTTATTCATGCCAACAAATGGTAGGGAATGGCTGTTTCACATTATGGGAAAACTGCTTGGTTTGCAGGGTTGTGCCAGGAATCCAGCTGGGCACAATCACTGAGTTGCTTCATTCCCAGTGGAATATTCTGGCTCTATCATGTTTTTCAGAAGAAAACTGCTCCTCCACAGGGGTGGAGATGAGTAAGGCCAAATGGGGGTAGGTATCTAAACCAGAGCCTGTGTACTGAGAGAAAGAAATCATTCCAGGAAACAATTCCCCCCACCTCACTGCATGAAACCCAGGGCGAATTCCATATTTAACAATTCATCTGGGGAATTTGGCAAATTCAGAAGCATGAAAAAGCAAGTTGGGAACTGGCTGAAGTGAGTAAATCTCACCTAAGAATCACATATCTGGCTGGAGAAAATCCTATAGGCAGAAAGCACCCAACCATGAGGAGTGCCATGGTGAGAACTTAAATTGATCTTTTACCTCAATAAGAAAAATGGTCCACAAAAGCAGCAGAATACAGTTCTGAGATTGATTTGTTACCTTGCTTATTGTATCAGCTAGCAACAGAGACAAATGAGAGGCTGGAGTAATGTGAAATGGCCCACACTTACTACAAAAGCAGTTTTCTTTTTTTTTAATTAAGTACTCCTTCAGCACTTGATTACATGAAGAGCTGAATTCTCTGTTTCAATTTGGAACAATACTTTAATGTCTCTTTCTTGAGGAAAACAGTCCTATTGCTTTTAGAAGAGATCCTTTCTTATCTTAAGCTGCAAGTGCATTCAGCCATTTTTTCGGATTCCATTGCAGCAGTAACCTGCAAAATTAATATTCTATTTACACTGTAAATTTGCTATCTGTTAATATGAAGTTTTTTGACTTCATTTTTTCAGTAATGCAGAATATCAAACAAAACAAACTCTACTTCTCTTTGTTTTATATCAAGCAAATCAAAAAATAAACACAAAATCCTATCCTACCTCCATCCCCAAATAGTGAATGCAAAAGAGAGTCTTGAAGCTCTAGAATCTAAGGCTTCTTCAACCTGTTGCTCATCATTAAGAAATGTTAGACAGGCTACGCAAAATCAGACATTTTGTCCTTATCTTCTGCATACAAAAATAGACACAAAAGGAGAATATGTTGAAGAAGAGATGAGCCAAAGGGACTCCAGGCAGTAGAAAAGAGAGTTTGCTCCACAAAGGTGAAGAAGGCAAAGGAAAAAATTCCAAGCAGTGTTCCTCTCTCCTGAATCCCCCACATAGTGCCAGCTTTGCAAGACGCAGCTCTATCCCCCACTATTCCACTGCCTTCCCAGAACCAAAGGAATTTACCCTTTATTTACCTTAAATCTAGTGACAGCACACGGCTAGTGGTGGGTCACATAAAAAATAAAGTGTATAGTGGTTAGGAAATAGGGAATATTTTACAAGACCCTGGTGCTCCTGAATAAAAATATGCCTTTAAGCCTCTCTTAACAGTGTTCTTATAAATTTTGACTTTCACTTGTAAGCAGCTCTACATAGCACAAAATTTACATGTTGCACTGGAGTGAGTTAAGATATTTGTCTCCTTACATTTGAGGAAAGTACATATTTGAGTGGTTTTCATTACTTAACGTGAGTTTTTTAAAACAATATATACACGTAAATCAACTGAGAACCCTCCATGAGAGCTTCTTTAAGTGCAAAAAAATTATTATAGAATTCTACTGGGAAAAGAGAAATTGGAATTCCAAGAATTGTGCTTACTGCAGCAGAGCTAAGTTACTAGAAACTACTTATTATCAAGCTTATACTACAGTTTTAAAAAGCTAGTGACATTTTTTTAAACAATCCCTTCATGAAAAAGGATGGTAATGACACTGCTGGCTGTTCTGCCTCAAGAGGGAATTTTCCATCTGCTAGCAAAACCCTGAATCTATATCATTATTTGGATGTGTTTATAGAAGGATCACAATACCCTTGGCACATTGAGAAACCAATAGGGCACATTTCAAGATCACATTTTTTTTTTTAGTTTAAATTTTGAGGTCATTTTCTTTTCCATATAAAAGAACTGTGTTTCAAGATCAGCCTCATTAGGGATGTCTGCTGGGATTTCATGTTTTTATTGTCTTCCAGAAGAAAACTTATTTCTTGAAGAGGAGCACCATCTCCTCACACATTAAATGAGCAAATATACAATTGTTCCCCCTAGTTTTAATTTGCATTTTATGATTACAACTAGATTAGAATTTTATGCATTGCATCATTATTTAGAAACAAGTTGCTTTTATATTTCCCACAATTTCTGAATAAAACCAAAGCCACTCTTTATTTTCTTGTTAATACTTCTAATAACATATATCAATATTGGTACAAAAAAAAAAAGCCTCCAAAACTTTGTGTAATTGTCTTAACAGATCCTCACAACTCTTTAGAACTAAATTTATGTCTAAAATGTAACAGGACTTCTCCAGTCCTTGAAGCAAGTCCGTGCAGGTTTGTGATGACTATCTCCAAGGACGGAGAATCCTTAACATCTCTGGACAGCTTGTTTCAATGTTTCATTATGTTCATCATGCACATTTTTTCTCATAACATTTAATCAGAATTGTTTTTGCTGCAGCATGTGTCTGCTGCCTCTCATCCTTCTGCTGTAAACCTTTGAGAAGAGTCTGGCTTTATCTCCTCTACAGTCTCCATCTCGTGGCTGTGGCAGCAAGAAGGTGCCTTCTGAGCTCTGTCCAGGCTGAGCAAGCCCAGTTCAGCCCCTCCTCATTTATCAAGTTCTCCCCTGCCCCTGATGACATTGCTGGCTCTTCATGGTACTCCCTGCATGGCTTTCCTACACACTAGGCAGCCCAAACCAGACACACAGCTCCAGATGCTGTCCCGCAGGTTGGTTAAAGAGGAACGATCACTTCCCTCAACATGTTGGTGAGGGCCATATTACATTCACCCCATTTTTATGCTGGCTGGGCACACACAGAGCTCATGAGGGTTTAAGGAGTTTTTACTTTCCAGCACAGTAGGATTTTTCCATGTCTCTGTGGACAGCACACAACAGTGAAAGTATTTCCATACCCATGGTGCGTTTGTAGAGGACCTAGTGCAGCAGGGTCTCTGAGCTGCACGTGCTGCTGGAATGAAAGCACAAAATGAAAGTATGATTTTGATTAAAAAAAGGAGATCATGTAAGATCCAGTGTTGATGAAATAGGTCCTTTATACTTATAACATCGGTCAGACTCAGAAATTTTAAAAAAAAATTGCTACTGAAAAAAATGCAGTCCTAATGAAAAGTAGATACTTCTAATACTCAGCATATCAATGCAAACAAAACTGAGTTGCGACTCTCTGATCCTTCCTCTACTGAACAGGATGCCAGTTGTATTAATCATGATAATTAATCTTTGTCAAGAATTGAAAAAAAAACCACCTCAAATTATTTCACAATAGGCCAATAAAAGCAAAGAGAGAAACATTATCTTTAGGCAAAACTGTTATATTGGTTTTTGTTTGGATGGTGATCTACAGCCTCACTGAAAACTAATTGAAAAAAAGGTGAAAGTTAATCTTTTACTTCAATGAGTTTAGAATCAGATCCTTAGAGGTACAACTTTTATGCATGTCTTAGTAATTAACATTATAGGGAAATAAAGAAATAGCTGTTAATCATTCTCCCAAAGACAATGTTCAGACTTTTTTTTTTTCTGTTGCAGAAAACAAATATACTTTAACACACTGTAATGAGCTGGCCAACCTAGTTTAAAATATCAGCTGTCTTTTTGTTCAACAAAGTATTAAAAAAAGAGTCTCCTGACACATATTCTATATCCCTTGAGGTCCAATTTTCCAACTAATAGACCTTTTTTTTCTTCCCTTTCCCTGTAAAGACTCAGATTTCCAGGCCCTCTAGAGCATCCTACTGTATTTTCTAACCTTTAGAAACAAGATGGAAGGCTGACAGACATTTTTTAATTTTCCTCTATTTTGCAAGAAAGCAAAAGCCTTTCAGAACCACAAATCTTGTAATTTTAAATTTATAATAATAAATTAATATATTTAGAAATCTGTTCATTTATTAGGTTTTTTTTCACTTCAAAAACTGAAACCAGATTTCCTGTACTTTCATAAATTAAAAGTAATTTTAGAAGTCTAACAGCATAAGAGAAGAATTCCGCTAGATATGCCATATTAAATACAACAACAATAACACTCTGAAATACATATAAAATAATGATAGTGTCTCCTGGGCAGTTATAACCTATGGTGAATTTCATAGAGGTAAGCGAAGTTTTGCATACCATTTAACCCATAAAGTCATCTGTAGGGTTATGGTATCAGAGAGGTTGGACAAAAATGCCAGTGAACCATCCAACATGCTGCAGAATCAGTTCCAGCTCCAGCCTTGCTTTATCAGGATAGTTTTTCCCGGTCCAACAGCGACACAGGGAATTGTGTATTGCAGTTGTGGACCCATATGGAAAAAGAAGATCCTAGAAGCTTTGAAAACAACCCTCGAAGCATCATGACAGCACAGAGCAAGGGATGGGGCAAATATACTCTTGAAGTTTGATTCAGAAAGTGTGAATGTAAATTCCCAGCTTACTGGCACCACACTTGGATTCTGGACTAGCAAACTTCCCTTTAAGAACATCATATGAACTGGAAATGTTCTGATTCAAGTGTAAAATCTTCTATTACGGTCTTTAACAGTACATTATCTGAAGATGAGCTACACGGATCTTTTCATGCATTTGTCACTAAAATAAAACTTCTGCAAAACTCTGTAGACCTTAAATGACACTATCCAAAAGGGTGAAGACTCCACCTTGCCTATAACTCACACTTCTGACATAAGCTCTATGGACAGATGCAAAAGCCTCTGTCTGTAACTACAACTTTTCATTCAACACGGGAACATTTAGGGTACACCGATTTAATAAAGCGGAACTGCAAATTTTAATTTGGGACTTACAGTTGCTTCTGTAATAACAGGATATAAGTTTGGAAAACTATATTTTTATTTCTACAAAAATGGATGTTGGAAAACAGTTTGGACAGGAAAATTCCCATTCTTCTGGTCTAACTTGATATTAATTGTAAGGCTGCACATGAAAATGCACATTTAAGTTGTATACTAAAATGCATGGTATGTAACCATGGAGAAGGATAGATAAAAAATACTCAGATAAGAGGAATGTAAGTTAAGCCCACTCCTTTTTCTGCAGTGTATAAACAAATATTTTTCCTTAACTGTTATTTTACTATCCATCATCTGGAAAAGATTCTCAACTATTGAAAAATCAATTACAAGTGAAAACATTTCCTCATTCTAGTTTTGTTTACTTCTCTAACTGACAGATGATCAAACCTACCATTTTTTTTTTTTTTTTTGAATAGGGACAAATTAATCAGACAGAATGACATAAATCATTACCTGTAAGCATCTTTTCCTCTTCTTTGCTTAAAGTCTCAGTAACCAGCTTGGTCTCATTCTACATAAATACTTTTTTTTTCAGATTACATCCCTCCTCTGCACATAAAAGTGAAGATTCAACTTATTCAACTCTTAGAATCAATGAGTAAAAGTACATTGAAAATTGTAGTCCCATTTATTAGTAATGTTTCTTATTATAATACCTTTTATTAAAGAAAATCTATGGTTATCTTGTGCTATAAAAAGCTATGCTTTCAACTACATGCACTGCAAAAAATTTGGATGGACAGTATACCTTGGCAAAATCCATGGACAGAATTCAAAATGTAAGGAGAATATAGTACCTGATCTCTTTGAACAGTGCTGTTGAACAGTGTTGAAGCTTTGCACTGCCTCTGTGATTCACTACTTTCAGCAGAAATCTATTTCTGCTGTAAACCCTTCCCAAAACACAATGATGCCAAAGCAGAGTTTCTAAGTAAAGGTTTGTTGGCATCTTAAGTAAGGTTTCCATTTTTCTAAAATGTAGTAAAATGGAGTTATTCATCCTGATCCTCACAATTTTCTCTTTTATGAAGAACCCCCATTTGACCTTCAAATATAAACCCTGTTGATTGTTTTGAAGTAAGGACAGTGAATTGAAGCAACTGGTTAAACCACAGTTGGTCATGTCCCTCACCTCCTTACATATGACATTTACATCCACAGTCTTTCCCATGAACTTTATTTGCTTTATTTCTTGTCTAAAGAAACAACATGAGTATCTGCTCAGCCTGCCTTACATTTCTTTGTTTAAGGATCAAATCCTAAAAAATATCAGTCTTCATGCAGATGAGGAAAATGTAATCATTTTCCTTTAATGCAAACACGGGTGACACTAATGTCAGTATTAAATATCTTTACTACACACTTTTTAGTGTCTTTTAGTTTAATTATACAGAGCTTAACAAGATATACACAATCCCAGATGACTAAAATATGCAATGCATTTACCTGAAGTATACCACTTGTTTGACTGAAAATTAACTATAGATATTTGAAATGAGTAGGCACTATGCTACTCTTTTAGTATACTACTTTTACTATATATTACATGCACCACATAGGATAATTTAATTTGTATTGTTTCTTTCATTAAGGAGAAGCTGCCACTAAAACAAGCCTTTTTTCCAAAATAGTTGTCTTTTTTGCGTTTTATTGTCCCATAATTAACCAGTGCATGTGCTATTCACACAAGAGTGCCAATTCACTGCTATCAGCTCCAAGCAAAGTTCAAGTGAGGGCTAACGATGTCTTAAACTTTTATGGAGGAAAAATATGGCAGTTAGTGGCTGTGATCCTGTGATACAATCAGATTGAAGTGAACTTAACCAAAATGCCCTCAGAGATGGAGCTTCAACAACATTACATGCTGTTGTGAAAGAAAGAACAACCCAAGGTCGCCTTTTTTTAACCTGGGTGATTTAGAAAATGGCCTGTTACATACACTGCTAGGACGTGGGAATTCTTTGCTTTTAAAAATGCTTGCTTTGACAATGCAATTTAATATTAGAAATGTGGCTCTCTGCTTTGAATGAAATATGAAATGGAAACAAAACCCCAAACCAGCAAGGGTTTGGTAACACAACAACAGGATGAGCTATTCGAAGCATTCTAAATTCTGTGTGAGCAGCTACAGATGTTTTATAATAAAATGGCTTTCTTGAAGCTGTTTCATCATCTCTGTAATGATGAATTTTTATAAGGTAAGTATTTGGCTGTATTTAGATGGTATTTTACACTTGAAGTCAAAATCTGATTTAAAAAAAAAAAAAAAAACAGGTCAATCTATGAGGATGGAACTTTCATTAAATCTTGCTGAGATCCCTGTAAAGATGCAATAAATGCTCCAAATAAACCACGATGCAGTGTGGTGACTTTCAATGACTTTTAAATTACAGCCACAGGAAAAATATCCCTATAATATTCTATGGAATGTACAGATCAGGAGAGGTAAGTGCTACTTTTGGATTTCCAACTTAGATCATATCTGGCGTGACTTTTCAGATTAGTCAAGTACCCACACGTCCAACTTCATCAGCTCACAGACTGCTGCAGACACTCCACGCATAAGAAAGCAGGGTAGGTTTGGGTGGTTTTTTTTTGACAAACCTAAAGATTCTTTGTCAGTTTTGAAAATTCTCCATGCTAATCTGACCTAATAATCAATCCAGTGATAGATTTACAAGAAGAATGAAATATTTCATGACATTCATTTCCATGTATTAAGTGATATTAAGATGATCATTAGAGAAGGAGACAGCTAACAGAACTGCAGTCTATATATAGACATTGGTTCTTCCATTTCATCAGAGAATATATTAAATGTCACATTCTGTTGCACAGCCAATTAGAGAGGTAAGCATGACAAAAAAGAGTTTTCCTGCTGGTTTTGTTACAAGCACAGCATGGTACCTAAAAAAGAGACAGGGCTACCCAGCCAGGAACAGACTGCAGAAGTGCTAAAATATTTTAGCCTTGAACTAAGATAAAATGCAAATACAAAGCAGTTAATTTTAAAATATATTATTAACTGAAATTCTGAAGAGTTTATAATTTGATCTCATATTTAAGTAGAAGACATCTGCAGAAGGAAGCAAACTGTGGAATTTGCCTGCCAGAGTTATATTCTAAAGTGAGGTACAAGTAGAGAAAACTGAATAATGCTGAACCAAGTATTTGACAATAGAAAAATTTAAAGTCAAAACCATTCTGAAAAATACTAAAAGATAATGTGCAAACAAATCTTTTTTCGCCCTCAACCTTTCCAAATGACATAACAACTATTTTAACCTAATGTCCTGTGTAGATGACACTGGAATTATCACTTATATCCATTCTGTTTTAAGAATATTTTAATTAATGAAGCAGTATGTAATTCTACTTAGTAAATATAATTATCATTAATCAAGATGAAAGTAACATTTTCATCATCTAGAAGGTAAAGAAAGACAAATTTCTCAGAAATAGTTTAAAACACTGGGAAAAAAAGGAAGTATAAGAAAACAAGCAAAATGAATCCCATGAGACATCAGCATATTTTGTTTAAAATGTCTTAGTACACAGTCTCAATAAAATGTACACATTTTTTCTCCCTCTATTTCTAGTTTAAGCAAAGAGAAAGAACGTCAATATCTTCCTTTCAACAAATCAGATTTTTTTTTTTTATGAGGAGGAAGATGATGAGAAAAAAACAACAGAATCTCATAACAGGGAATCTTAAACTCAGTTTAGAATTTAACAGAATGGAAATTTAGCACTGAAAAGTTTTGCACAGGCAGGGCAAATCTTTTATATTGAACAATGCTAAATCTAGAAGGCAGGTAATTACTTTGGAGCTGTATGATACAAAATTACTTTTATTGCTACTGAGTAGCTGAAATTTAGGCTTTTTTCTCCTAAAACATGTATTTCCATACTTTTCAGTGTTTTCAAAGATAAGTGAGGCAGTGATGCAGTTTTGCTGACAAAACAATTGCATTAATGAGCTGTACTTTTTGTTAAGACAACTGAGGAGCCTTTGATAAACCGAGAACAGCAGCATGTAAGGCTCTCAAAAAGTTATTAGAGATGTAACATAAGAAAAGGTGTGAAACAGGGTCGTCTTCTTCCTGGCAACCTGGAGCTTACTATGCAATTCCTTCAGTTTCATAAAGTTTATATTTCAACCATTGGCTTGCCTAGTCTTACAGCACAAGCAACAGAAAGAGAGAGAGATGCTTCAAATATCAGAGAAAATAGCAAATATTTTTCTTTTCTCCTCAATTAGTTATCTAAACATTTCATCCAATAACTGTCTTGGTGGGATAAAGTAGCTGAAGTGACAGCTACAAGTATTGCAGCCTATCATCTCTCCTGTGTTCCTTGTTGAAAGGATTTAATACAGAATAAAGATCGTGAGGCTTTCAACTTGAAAAATCAGTGTTTCTCATACCTTTTGTTTGATGATCATGTCGTTGATGTCATCAAGATCACCTACTTTCACTCTCTGAGATTTTAGCTCTCGATCCAGTCGAGAAAGCCAGTCAGTGAGTTCTGCCCATGCCTTATTGAAGTCAGCCAAGGCTGGAACCTCCAAAAGCACAGAAGATGGCATGTCTGGTTTGAAGGTGGTGGTTTCCTTGGTTACCCTGGTTTGTGTATCCACAGCAACAGTTTCACCAGGAGTTACTGGAAAAAAAANAAGAGTGTATAGAAAAAAAAAAAAAAAAAAAAAAAAAAAGCTAAAATTACTGAATACATGAACCACGATAAATGTTTATTTCAGTATTTCAGAATTTATCCCATAGAAAGGGTAGGATAGAAATAAGCTTATTTCTTGATATTATCACTACTGAAAATATGAATATCAAAACTAAAGGGAAATATGAATTCATTTTTTTCCACAGTATTTCTATTATAATATCTGCTTAACATTCAGCATTCTCAGCATATTCAAATTCCATCCTTAGAAGACCGGTTGGACGTAATAACACTAGCAAAGTTTACAGGGTAATAAGAACCCCTTGCTAGAGGTCGCTGAAGCATGAGTAATTTTCCAAAAATCTAGTAATGTGGTCAGACACTGTCTATGCCAGAACACAGATTGAAAAAAGTTGGTTGCCTTATGCAAGGCACCATAGCATGAGCATGTACTGAGAAGCAAGTTTCCTCCACTGAGCCCAAGTCACTCTATAGCTGTGAAATTGTCTGACCAAAAATCTTCTCGTCTACTGTTATCACCAAGTGCTTCCCATAGGGTCTGTGGCCAATATAGAAGCTTATACAACAAGAAATTCAGCCTTGACTAATTGTTTGCTCTTCTAGCTCATAACTTAAAAATATTATGTACTATTATTTGAGTATTTGTGAATTTTTTTTTTCTTATTTTTGGAGAAAACAGTCATATCTTCTTAATATCTTTTCCTGATCTATTAGCTATGGGTTTAAAATAATCTATAAATTATTCACTGCTTGGAATGGGGAAGTACCTAACACTGAAGCACAGTTTCTGTCTTTGCAGCAAAAATGATGAGAGGTGCCACAGACAGGTACCATTGGACAGAGATGTATGGGACATAAAATCATTGAGAAGTTCACGACTGACCTTTTCTCCTTGATTTTTGTTATTTACAAAGAGATGGCTATGAACTGTTGGGCTATTTCTACCCTTCAGTTAATGATGTAAAAGCAGTTCCTCAATATTATTGCAGATGAGGCTACACTAAATTATATTTTGGTGGTGTTTTTTTCCTCATTTTTTAAAAAGATCAACCAAAGATGAAAAACTAAAACAGAGAAAACAGAAGAACACATGGCATTGCTTCACTGAGGTTCTACAGTATTAGAAAAGAAACTAAATATCTACACTTTAGAATCTCTGTCTGAATCAGCTGTTGAAACAGCAATAACTAAACCAGGAAGGCTGAAATAAAAGCTCTGTGGAATGTATCCTACATGTTCTAGCACCGAACCACCAAATATTAATTTCTAAAGGGCCAAAATAGGTTTTTTTGCATTTTTCCCAGTCTTTTTACAGAGTAGAGGAAATCTGTTTCCTGCCCTCTTCCTGTGGATAGCTTGTCTTCAACCAGAGCAAACCAAAACACCAAAACAATGTAACCCCATGCATAGTAAGCTTTTGGTTTAGCTTCGTGTTGTTTCTTGCTATTACTTCTGAGAGTCTACTGGTTTCCCATTGACATTCATGCCATTACAGCAAAGTCTCATTGAAACATGAAAACAGGTAGTAGGTCAGTAGTTTGTCTATAAAGCCAAGGCCTCACATTTCCTCTGTGACTTCAGAGATTCTTAGACAACAGGAATGAAGTTGCCTAATTTGGCATTCATGTAGGTTAAACAGAAGTTGTCTCATCTCAGAGGAGATTTTTCTCCTCATAAGTACTCAGGTAAATCAAAGAACAATTTTCTAAACTGGGACATCCAGCAGCAGACTTAGGGTGTCTGAGAAGACTGCCCAGCATCTCTTTGCATCTCACATATTTTGACCTGACTACATAATCATGAGTTCACTAATTAATATCTGTTTATATATTTTTCCCCCAGTGGTAGCCATTCCAGAAAAGGGTGTTTCTAATTTTCTAATGTTTATGGGTTTACTGATCTGGATTTTGGCTTATGGGTTTTGAGGGTTTTTTTTGTCCATTGGGCTGGGGTTTGAGTGGTTTTGTTTGATTATTTTGGGGATTTTTTCCATGATGTAGTTCTTTTGCATCAAGAAACTTAAAATATTACCAAAAAAAAAAAAA